>CAJNAR010000031.1:0-162442 GCA_905220665.1 Albugo candida | reverse complement strand
CGTTCCTCAAGAAATTGGTCATCTGGCGCAGCCTGACAGTCCTCGAATGACAACTGTGGAAACGAAGCACGATTATAGCGATAGTGACAGCGATATTCAAAAGATGCCTACCTCGACTATGGAAGAGACAGAGCTGTCTAAAAGAAGAAAAAGAAGACCAAGAAGCCAAACAAAACGACGAAGGAGATTGAAGAGGAGATTCGACCTGATGTGGAGGAAGTGAAAGTCACAGAGGTGGAGGTGACCGAAATCATCCATGAATCAGTCAAGCCCGACGAAATCGACGAAGTGGTTGTATTTTCATCACAAGACACGGTCCAAACCGTTCCTCAAGAAATTGGTCATCTGGCGCAGCCTGACACTCTTCGACTGACAACTGTGGAAACGAAGCACGATTATAGCGATAGTGACAGCGATATTCAAAAGATGCCTACCTCGACTATGGAAGAGACAGAGCTGTCTAAGAAGAAGAAAAAGAAGACCAAGAAGCCAAAGAAAACGACGAAGGAGATTGAAGAGGAGATTCGACCTGATGTGGAGGAAGTGAAAGTCGCAGAGGTGGAGGTGACCGAAATCATCCATGAATCAGTCAAGCCCGACGAAATCGACGAAGTGGTTGTATTTTCATCACAAGATACGGTCCAAACCGTTCCTCAAGATATTGGTCATCTGGCGCAGCCTGACACTCTTCGACTGACAACTGTGGAAACGAAGCACGATTATAGCGATAGTGACAGCGATATTCAAAAGATGCCTACCTCGACTATGGAAGAGACAGTAGTGTCTAAGAAGAAGAAAAAGAAGACCAAGAAGCCAAAGAAAACGACGAAGGAGATTGAAGAGGAGATTCGACCTGATGTGGAGGAAGTGAAAGTCACAGAGGTGGAGGTGACCGAAATCATCCATGAATCAGTCAAGCCCGACGAAATCGACGAAGTGGTTGTATTTTCATCACAAGACACGGTCCAAACCGTTCCTCAAGAAATTGGTCATCTGGCGCAGCCTGACACTCTTCGACTGACAACTGTGGAAACGAAGCACGATTATAGCGATAGTGACAGCGATATTCAAAAGATGCCTACCTCGACTATTGAAGAGACAGTAGTGTCTAAGAAGAAGAAAAATAAGACCAAGAAGCCAAAGAAAACGACGAAGGAGATTGAAGAGGAGATTCGACCTGATGTGGAGGAAGTGAAAGTCACAGAGGTGGAGGTGACCGAAATCATCCATGAATCAGTCAAGCCTAATGAGATCGACGAAGTGGTTGTATTTTCATCACAAGATACGGTCCAAACCGTTCCTCAAGAAATTGGTCATCTGGCGCAGCCTGACAGTCCTCGAATGACAACTGTGGAAACGAAGCACGATTATAGCGATAGTGACAGCGATATTCAAAAGATGCCTACCTCGACTATGGAAGAGACAGAGCTGTCTAAAAAGAAGAAAAAGAAGACCAAGAAGCCAAACAAAACGACGAAGGAGATTGAAGAGGAGATTCGACCTGATGTGGAGGAAGTGAAAGTCACAGAGGTGGAGGTGACCGAAATCATCCATGAATCAGTCAAGCCCGACGAAATCGACGAAGTGGTTGTATTTTCATCACAAGACACGGTCCAAACCGTTCCTCAAGAAATTGGTCATCTGGCGCAGCCTGACACTCTTCGACTGACAACTGTGGAAACGAAGCACGATTATAGCGATAGTGACAGCGATATTCAAAAGATGCCTACCTCGACTATGGAAGAGACAGTAGTGTCTAAGAAGAAGAAAAAGAAGACCAAGAAGCCAAAGAAAACGACGAAGGAGATTGAAGAGGAGATTCGACCTGATGTGGAGGAAGTGAAAGTCACAGAGGTGGAGGTGACCGAAATCATTCATGAATCAGTCAAGCCTGATGAAATCGACGAGTGGTTGTATTTTCATCACAAGATACGGTCCAAACCGTTCCTCAAGATATTGGTCATCTGGCGCAACCTGACACTCTTCGACTCACAAGTGTAGAAACAAAGCACGATTATAGCGATAGTGACAGCGATATTCAAAAGATGCCCACCTCGACTATGGAAGAGACAGTAGTGTCTAAGAAGAAGAAAAAGAAGACCAAGAAGCCAAACAAAACGACGAAGGAGATTGAAGAGGAGATTCGACCTGATGTGGAGGAAGTGAAAGTCACAGAGGTGGAGGTGACCGAAATCATCCATGAATCAGTCAAGCCCGACGAAATCGACGAAGTGGTTGTATTTTCATCACAAGATACGGTCCAAACCGTTCCTCAAGATATTGGTCATCTGGCGCAACCTGACACTCTTCGACTCACAAGTGTAGAAACAAAGCACGATTATAGCGATAGTGACAGCGATATTCAAAAGATGCCTACCTCGACTATTGAAGAGACAGAGCTGTCTAAGAAGAAGAAAAAGAAGACCAAGAAGCCAAACAAAACGACGAAGGAGATTGAAGAGGAGATTCGACCTGATGTGGAGGAAGTGAAAGTCACAGAGGTGGAGGTGACCGAAATCATCCATGAATCAGTCAAGCCTAATGAGATCGACGAAGTGGTTGTATTTTCATCAGAAGACACGGTCCAAACCGTTCCTCAAGAAATTGGTCATCTGGCGCAGCCTGACACTCTTCGACTGACAACTGTGGAAACGAAGCACGATTATAGCGATAGTGACAGCGATATTCAAAAGATGCCTACCTCGACAATGGAAGAGACAGTAGTGTCTAAGAAGAAGAAAAAGAAGACCAAGAAGCCAAAGAAAACGACGAAGGAGATTGAAGAGGAGATTCGACCTGATGTGGAGGAAGTGAAAGTCACAGAGGTGGAGGTGACCGAAATCATCCATGAATCAGTCAAGCCTAATGAGATCGACGAAGTGGTTGTATTTTCATCAGAAGATACGGTCCAAACCGTTCCTCAAGAAATTGGTCATCTGGCGCAGCCTGACACTCTTCGACTCACAAGTGTAGAAACAAAGCACGATTATAGCGATAGTGACAGCGATATTCAAAAGATGCCCACCTCGACTATGGAAGAGACAGTAGTGTCTAAGAAGAAGAAAAAGAAGACCAAGAAGCCAAACAAAACGACGAAGGAGATTGAAGAGGAGATTCGACCTGATGTGGAGGAAGTGAAAGTCGCAGAGGTGGAGGTGACCGAAATCATCCATGAATCAGTCAAGCCCGACGAAATCGACGAAGTGGTTGTATTTTCATCACAAGATACGGTCCAAACCGTTCCTCAAGATATTGGTCATCTGGCGCAACCTGACACTCTTCGACTCACAAGTGTAGAAACAAAGCACGATTATAGCGATAGTGACAGCGATATTCAAAAGATGCCCACCTCGACTATGGAAGAGACAGTAGTGTCTAAGAAGAAGAAAAAGAAGACCAAGAAGCCAAACAAAACGACGAAGGAGATTGAAGAGGAGATTCGACCTGATGTGGAGGAAGTGAAAGTCACAGAGGTGGAGGTGACCGAAATCACCCATGAATCAGTCAAGCCTAATGAGATCGACGAAGTGGTTGTATTTTCATCACAAGACACGGTCCAAACCGTTCCTCAAGAAATTGGTCATCTGGCGCAGCCTGACACTCTTCGACTCACAAGTGTAGAAACAAAGCACGATTATAGCGATAGTGACAGCGATATTCAAAAGATGCCTACCTCGACTATGGAAGAGACAGTAGTGTCTAAGAAGAAGAAAAATAAGACCAAGAAGCCAAAGAAAACGACGAAGGAGATTGAAGAGGAGATTCGACCTGAATGTGGAGGAAGTGAAAGTCACAGAGGTGGAGGTGACCGAAATCACCCATGAATCAGTCAAGACCAATGAAATCGACGAAGTGGTTTTATGTTCATCACAAGATACGGTCCAAACCGTTCCTCAAGATATTGGTCATCTGGCGCAACCTGACACTCTTCGACTCACAAGTGTAGAAACAAAGCACGATTATAGCGATAGTGACAGCGATATTGTAAAGATGCCTACCTCGACTATGGAAGAGACAGTAGTGTCTAAGAAGAAGAAAAAGAAGACCAAGAAGCCAAAGAAAACGACGAAGGAGATTGAAGAGGAGATTCGACCTGATGTGGAGGAAGTGAAAGTCACAGAGGTGGAGGTGACCGAAATCATCCATGAATCAGTCAAGCCTAATGAGATCGACGAAGTGGTTGTATTTTCATCAGAAGATACGGTCCAAACCGTTCCTCAAGATATTGGTCATCTGGCGCAACCTGACACTCTTCGACTCACAAGTGTAGAAACAAAGCACGATTATAGCGATAGTGACAGCGATATTCAAAAGATGCCTACCTCGACTATGGAAGAGACAGAGCTGTCTAAGAAGAAGAAAAAGAAGACCAAGAAGCCAAACAAAACGACGAAGGAGATTGAAGAGGAAATTCGACCTGATGTGGAGGAAGTGAAAGTCACAGAGGTGGAGGTGACCGAAATCATCCATGAATCAGTCAAGCCTAATGAGATCGACGAAGTGGTTGTATTTTCATCACAAGACACGGTCCAAACCGTTCCTCAAGAAATTGGTCATCTGGCGCAGCCTGACACTCTTCGACTGACAACTAAGGAAACGAAGCGCGATTATCCCGACAGTGACAGCGATATTCAAAAGATGCCTACCTCGACTATGGAAGAGACAGTAGTGTCTAAGAAGAAGAAAAAGAAGACCAAGAAGCCAAACAAAACGACGAAGGAGATTGAAGAGGAAATTCGACCTGATGTGGAGGAAGTGAAAGTCACAGAGGTGGAGGTGACCGAAATCATCCATGAATCAGTCAAGCCCGACGAAATCGACGAAGTGGTTGTATTTTCATCACAAGATACGGTCCAAACCGTTCCTCAAGAAATTGGTCATCTGGCGCAGCCTGACACTCTTCGACTGACAACTAAGGAAACAAAGCGCGATTATATCGACAGTGACAGCGATATTCAAAAGATGCCTACCTCGACTAATGGAAGAGACAGAGCTGTCTAAGAAGAAGAAAAAGAAGACCAAGAAGCCAAACAAAACGACGAAGGAGATTGAAGAGGAGATTCGACCTGATGTGGAGGAAGTGAAAGTCACAGAGGTGGAGGTGACCGAAATCACCCATGAATCAGTCAAGCCTAATGAGATCGACGAAGTGGTTGTATTTTCATCACAAGACACGGTCCAAACCGTTCCTCAAGAAATTGGTCATCTGGCGCAGCCTGACACTCTTCGACTGACAACTAAGGAAACGAAGCGCGATTATCCCGATAGTGACAGCGATATTCAAAAGATGCCTACCTCGACTATGGAAGAGACAGTAGTGTCTAAGAAGAAGAAAAAGAAGACCAAGAAGCCAAAGAAAACGACGAAGGAGATTGAAGAGGAGATTCGACCTGATGTGGAGGAAGTGAAAGTCGCAGAGGTGGAGGTGACCGAAATCATCCATGAATCAGTCAAGCCTAATGAGATCGACGAAGTGGTTGTATTTTCATCACAAGACACGGTCCAAACCGTTCCTCAAGAAATTGGTCATCTGGCGCAGCCTGACACTCTTCGACTCACAACTGTGGAAACGAAGCACGATTATAGCGATAGTGACAGCGATATTCAAAAGATGCCTACCTCGACTATGGAAGAGACAGTAGTGTCTAAGAAGAAGAAAAAGAAGACCAAGAAGCCAAAGAAAACGACGAAGGAGATTGAAGAGGAGATTCGACCTGATGTGGAGGAAGTGAAAGTCACAGAGGTGGAGGTGACCGAAATCATCCATGAATCAGTCAAGCCTAATGAGATCGACGAAGTGGTTGTATTTTCATCACAAGACACGGTCCAAACCGTTCCTCAAGAAATTGGTCATCTGGCGCAGCCTGACAGTCTTCGACTGACAACTGTGGAAACGAAGCACGATTATAGCGATAGTGACAGCGATATTCAAAAGATGCCTACCTCGACTATGGAAGAGACAGTAGTGTCTAAGAAGAAGAAAAAGAAGACCAAGAAGCCAAAGAAAACGACGAAGGAGATTGAAGAGGAGATTCGACCTGATGTGGAGGAAGTGGAGGTGGAGGTGACCGAAATCATCCATGAATCAGTCAAGCCCGAGATCGACGAAGTGGTTGTATTTTCATCACAAGACACGGTCCAAACCGTTCCTCAAGAAATTGGTCATCTGGCGCAGCCTGACACTCTTCGACTGACAACTGTGGAAACGAAGCACGATTATAGCGATAGTGACAGCGATATTCAAAAGATGCCTACCTCGACAATGGAAGAGACAGTAGTGTCTAAGAAGAAGAAAAAGAAGACCAAGAAGCCAAAGAAAACGACGAAGGAGATTGAAGAGGAGATTCGACCTGATGTGGAGGAAGTGAAAGTCACAGAGGTGGAGGTGACCGAAATCATCCATGAATCAGTCAAGCCTAATGAGATCGACGAAGTGGTTGTATTTTCATCACAAGATACGGTCCAAACCGTTCCTCAAGAAATTGGTCATCTGGCGCAGCCTGACACTCTTCGACTCACAAGTGTAGAAACAAAGCACGATTATAGCGATAGTGACAGCGATATTCAAAAGATGCCCACCTCGACTATGGAAGAGACAGTAGTGTCTAAGAAGAAGAAAAAGAAGACCAAGAAGCCAAACAAAACGACGAAGGAGATTGAAGAGGAGATTCGACCTGATGTGGAGGAAGTGAAAGTCACAGAGGTGGAGGTGACCGAAATCATCCATGAATCAGTCAAGCCCGACGAAATCGACGAAGTGGTTGTATTTTCATCACAAGATACGGTCCAAACCGTTCCTCAAGATATTGGTCATCTGGCGCAACCTGACACTCTTCGACTCACAAGTGTAGAAACAAAGCACGATTATAGCGATAGTGACAGCGATATTCAAAAGATGCCTACCTCGACTATGGAAGAGACAGTAGTGTCTAAGAAGAAGAAAAAGAAGACCAAGAAGCCAAAGAAAACGACGAAGGAGATTGAAGAGGAGATTCGACCTGATGTGGAGGAAGTGAAAGTCACAGAGGTGGAGGTGACCGAAATCATCCATGAATCAGTCAAGCCTAATGAGATCGACGAAGTGGTTGTATTTTCATCAGAAGATACGGTCCAAACCGTTCCTCAAGAAATTGGTCATCTGGCGCAGCCTGACAGTCTTCGACTGACAACTGTGGAAACGAAGCACGATTATAGCGATAGTGACAGCGATATTCAAAAGATGCCTACCTCGACTATGGAAGAGACAGAGCTGTCTAAGAAGAAGAAAAAGAAGACCAAGAAGCCAAAGAAAACGACGAAGGAGATTGAAGAGGAGATTCGACCTGATGTGGAGGAAGTGAAAGTCACAGAGGTGGAGGTGACCGAAATCATCCATGAATCAGTCAAGCCCGACGAAATCGACGAAGTGGTTGTATTTTCATCACAAGATACGGTCCAAACCGTTCCTCAAGATATTGGTCATCTGGCGCAACCTGACACTCTTCGACTCACAAGTGTAGAAACAAAGCACGATTATAGCGATAGTGACAGCGATATTGTAAAGATGCCTACCTCGACTATGGAAGAGACAGTAGTGTCTAAGAAGAAGAAAAAGAAGACCAAGAAGCCAAACAAAACGACGAAGGAGATTGAAGAGGAGATTCGACCTGATGTGGAGGAAGTGAAAGTCACAGAGGTGGAGGTGACCGAAATCATCCATGAATCAGTCAAGCCTAATGAGATCGACGAAGTGGTTGTATTTTCATCACAAGATACGGTCCAAACCGTTCCTCAAGAAATTGGTCATCTGGCGCAGCCTGACACTCTTCGACTGACAACTAAGGAAACGAAGCGCGATTATCCCGACAGTGACAGCGATATTCAAAAGATGCCTACCTCGACTATGGAAGAGACAGTAGTGTCTAAGAAGAAGAAAAAGAAGACCAAGAAGCCAAACAAAACGACGAAGGAGATTGAAGAGGAGATTCGACCTGATGTGGAGGAAGTGAAAGTCACAGAGGTGGAGGTGACCGAAATCATCCATGAATCAGTCAAGCCTAATGAGATCGACGAAGTGGTTGTATTTTCATCAGAAGATAAGGTCCAAACCGTTCCTCAAGAAATTGGTCATCTGGCGCAGCCTGACAGTCTTCGAATGACAACTGTGGAAACGAAGCACGATTATAGCGATAGTGACAGCGATATTCAAAAGATGCCTACCTCGACTATGGAAGAGACAGTAGTGTCTAAGAAGAAGAAAAAGAAGACCAAGAAGCCAAAGAAAACGACGAAGGAGATTGAAGAGGAAATTCGACCTGATGTGGAGGAAGTGAAAGTCACAGAGGTGGAGGTGACCGAAATCATCCATGAATCAGTCAAGCCTAATGAGATCGACGAAGTGGTTGTATTTTCATCACAAGACACGGTCCAAACCGTTCCTCAAGAAATTGGTCATCTGGCGCAGCCTGACACTCTTCGACTGACAACTGTGGAAACGAAGCACGATTATAGCGATAGTGACAGCGATATTCAAAAGATGCCTACCTCGACAATGGAAGAGACAGTAGTGTCTAAGAAGAAGAAAAAGAAGACCAAGAAGCCAAAGAAAACGACGAAGGAGATTGAAGAGGAGATTCGACCTGATGTGGAGGAAGTGAAAGTCACAGAGGTGGAGGTGACCGAAATCATCCATGAATCAGTCAAGCCTAATGAGATCGACGAAGTGGTTGTATTTTCATCACAAGACACGGTCCAAACCGTTCCTCAAGAAATTAGTCATCTGGCGCAGCCTGACACTCTTCGACTCACAACTGTGGAAACGAAGCACGATTATAGCGATAGTGACAGCGATATTCAAAAGATGCCTACCTCGACTATGGAAGAGACAGTAGTGTCTAAGAAGAAGAAAAAGAAGACCAAGAAGCCAAAGAAAACGACGAAGGAGATTGAAGAGGAGATTCGACCTGATGTGGAGGAAGTGAAAGTCACAGAGGTGGAGGTGACCGAAATCATCCATGAATCAGTCAAGCCTAATGAGATCGACGAAGTGGTTGTATTTTCATCACAAGACACGGTCCAAACCGTTCCTCAAGAAATTGGTCATCTGGCGCAGCCTGACACTCTTCGACTGACAACTGTGGAAACGAAGCACGATTATAGCGATAGTGACAGCGATATTCAAAAGATGCCTACCTCGACAATGGAAGAGACAGTAGTGTCTAAGAAGAAGAAAAAGAAGACCAAGAAGCCAAAGAAAACGACGAAGGAGATTGAAGAGGAGATTCGACCTGATGTGGAGGAAGTGAAAGTCACAGAGGTGGAGGTGACCGAAATCATCCATGAATCAGTCAAGCCTAATGAGATCGACGAAGTGGTTGTATTTTCATCACAAGATACGGTCCAAACCGTTCCTCAAGAAATTGGTCATCTGGCGCAGCCTGACACTCTTCGACTGACAACTGTGGAAACGAAGCACGATTATAGCGATAGTGACAGCGATATTCAAAAGATGCCTACCTCGACAATGGAAGAGACAGTAGTGTCTAAGAAGAAGAAAAAGAAGACCAAGAAGCCAAAGAAAACGACGAAGGAGATTGAAGAGGAGATTCGACCTGATGTGGAGGAAGTGAAAGTCACAGAGGTGGAGGTGACCGAAATCATCCATGAATCAGTCAAGCCTAATGAGATCGACGAAGTGGTTGTATTTTCATCACAAGACACGGTCCAAACCGTTCCTCAAGAAATTGGTCATCTGGCGCAGCCTGACACTCTTCGACTGACAACTGTGGAAACGAAGCACGATTATAGCGATAGTGACAGCGATATTCAAAAGATGCCTACCTCGACTATGGAAGAGACAGTAGTGTCTAAGAAGAAGAAAAAGAAGACCAAGAAGCCAAAGAAAACGACGAAGGAGATTGAAGAGGAGATTCGACCTGATGTGGAGGAAGTGAAAGTCACAGAGGTGGAGGTGACCGAAATCATCCATGAATCAGTCAAGCCCGACGAAATCGACGAAGTGGTTGTATTTTCATCACAAGATACGGTCCAAACCGTTCCTCAAGATATTGGTCATCTGGCGCAGCCTGACACTCTTCGACTGACAACTGTGGAAATGATGCGCGATTATACCGACAGTGACAGCGATATTCAAAAGATGCCCACCTCGACTATGGAAGAGACAGTAGTGTCTAAGAAGAAGAAAAAGAAGACCAAGAAGCCAAACAAAACGACGAAGGAGATTGAAGAGGAGATTCGACCTGATGTGGAGGAAGTGAAAGTCACAGAGGTGGAGGTGACCGAAATCATCCATGAATCAGTCAAGCCTAATGAGATCGACGAAGTGGTTGTATTTTCATCACAAGACACGGTCCAAACCGTTCCTCAAGAAATTGGTCATCTGGCGCAGCCTGACACTCTTCGACTCACAAGTGTAGAAACAAAGCACGATTATAGCGATAGTGACAGCGATATTCAAAAGATGCCTACCTCGACTATGGAAGAGACAGTAGTGTCTAAGAAGAAGAAAAATAAGACCAAGAAGCCAAACAAAACGACGAAGGAGATTGAAGAGGAGATTCGACCTGATGTGGAGGAAGTGAAAGTCACAGAGGTGGAGGTGACCGAAATCATCCATGAATCAGTCAAGCCTAATGAGATCGACGAAGTGGTTGTATTTTCATCACAAGACACGGTCCAAACCGTTCCTCAAGAAATTGGTCATCTGGCGCAGCCTGACACTCTTCGACTGACAACTGTGGAAACGAAGCATGATTATAGCGATAGTGACAGCGATATTCAAAAGATGCCTACCTCGACTATGGAAGAGACAGAGCTGTCTAAGAAGAAGAAAAAGAAGACCAAGAAGCCAAACAAAACGACGAAGGAGATTGAAGAGGAAATTCGACCTGATGTGGAGGAAGTGAAAGTCACAGAGGTGGAGGTGACCGAAATCATCCATGAATCAGTCAAGCCTAATGAGATCGACGAAGTGGTTGTATTTTCATCAGAAGATAACGGTCCAAACCGTTCCTCAAGAAATTGGTCATCTGGCGCAGCCTGACAGTCTTCGACTGACAACTGTGGAAACGAAGCACGATTATAGCGATAGTGACAGCGATATTCAAAAGATGCCTACCTCGACTATGGAAGAGACAGTAGTGTCTAAGAAGAAGAAAAAGAAGACCAAGAAGCCAAAGAAAACGACGAAGGAGATTGAAGAGGAGATTCGACCTGATGTGGAGGAAGTGAAAGTCACAGAGGTGGAGGTGACCGAAATCATCCATGAATCAGTCAAGCCTAATGAGATCGACGAAGTGGTTGTATTTTCATCACAAGACACGGTCCAAACCGTTCCTCAAGAAATTGGTCATCTGGCGCAGCCTGACACTCTTCGACTGACAACTGTGGAAACGAAGCACGATTATAGCGATAGTGACAGCGATATTCAAAAGATGCCTACCTCGACTATGGAAGAGACAGTAGTGTCTAAGAAGAAGAAAAAGAAGACCAAGAAGCCAAAGAAAACGACGAAGGAGATTGAAGAGGAGATTCGACCTGATGTGGAGGAAGTGAAAGTCACAGAGGTGGAGGTGACCGAAATCATCCATGAATCAGTCAAGCCCGACGAAATCGACGAAGTGGTTGTATTTTCATCACAAGATACGGTCCAAACCGTTCCTCAAGAAATTGGTCATCTGGCGCAGCCTGACACTCTTCGACTGACAACTGTGGAAATGAGCGCGATTATACCGACAGTGACAGCGATATTCAAAAGATGCCTACCTCGACTATGGAAGAGACAGTAGTGTCTAAGAAGAAGAAAAAGAAGACCAAGAAGCCAAACAAAACGACGAAGGAGATTGAAGAGGAGATTCGACCTGATGTGGAGGAAGTGAAAGTCACAGAGGTGGAGGTGACCGAAATCATCCATGAATCAGTCAAGCCTAATGAGATCGACGAAGTGGTTGTATTTTCATCACAAGACACGGTCCAAACCGTTCCTCAAGAAATTGGTCATCTGGCGCAGCCTGACACTCTTCGACTGACAACTGTGGAAACGAAGCACGATTATAGCGATAGTGACAGCGATATTCAAAAGATGCCTACCTCGACAATGGAAGAGACAGTAGTGTCTAAGAAGAAGAAAAAGAAGACCAAGAAGCCAAAGAAAACGACGAAGGAGATTGAAGAGGAGATTCGACCTGATGTGGAGGAAGTGAAAGTCACAGAGGTGGAGGTGACCGAAATCATCCATGAATCAGTCAAGCCTAATGAGATCGACGAAGTGGTTGTATTTTCATCACAAGACACGGTCCAAACCGTTCCTCAAGAAATTGGTCATCTGGCGCAGCCTGACACTCTTCGACTGACAACTGTGGAAACGAAGCACGATTATAGCGATAGTGACAGCGATATTCAAAAGATGCCTACCTCGACAATGGAAGAGACAGTAGTGTCTAAGAAGAAGAAAAAGAAGACCAAGAAGCCAAACAAAACGACGAAGGAGATTGAAGAGGAGATTCGACCTGATGTGGAGGAAGTGAAAGTCACAGAGGTGGAGGTGACCGAAATCATCCATGAATCAGTCAAGCCTAATGAGATCGACGAAGTGGTTGTATTTTCATCACAAGACACGGTCCAAACCGTTCCTCAAGAAATTGGTCATCTGGCGCAGCCTGACACTCTTCGACTGACAACTGTGGAAACGAAGCACGATTATAGCGATAGTGACAGCGATATTCAAAAGATGCCTACCTCGACTATGGAAGAGACAGTAGTGTCTAAGAAGAAGAAAAAGAAGACCAAGAAGCCAAAGAAAACGACGAAGGAGATTGAAGAGGAGATTCGACCTGATGTGGAGGAAGTGAAAGTCACAGAGGTGGAGGTGACCGAAATCATCCATGAATCAGTCAAGCCCGACGAAATCGACGAAGTGGTTGTATTTTCATCACAAGATACGGTCCAAACCGTTCCTCAAGATATTGGTCATCTGGCGCAGCCTGACACTCTTCGACTGACAACTGTGGAAATGATGCGCGATTATACCGACAGTGACAGCGATATTCAAAAGATGCCCACCTCGACTATGGAAGAGACAGTAGTGTCTAAGAAGAAGAAAAAGAAGACCAAGAAGCCAAACAAAACGACGAAGGAGATTGAAGAGGAGATTCGACCTGATGTGGAGGAAGTGAAAGTCACAGAGGTGGAGGTGACCGAAATCATCCATGAATCAGTCAAGCCTAATGAGATCGACGAAGTGGTTGTATTTTCATCACAAGACACGGTCCAAACCGTTCCTCAAGAAATTGGTCATCTGGCGCAGCCTGACACTCTTCGACTGACAACTGTGGAAACGAAGCACGATTATAGCGATAGTGACAGCGATATTCAAAAGATGCCTACCTCGACTATTGAAGAGACAGAGCTGTCTAAGAAGAAGAAAAAGAAGACCAAGAAGCCAAAGAAAACGACGAAGGAGATTGAAGAGGAGATTCGACCTGATGTGGAGGAAGTGAAAGTCGCAGAGGTGGAGGTGACCGAAATCATCCATGAATCAGTCAAGCCTAATGAGATCGACGAAGTGGTTGTATTTTCATCACAAGATACGGTCCAAACCGTTCCTCAAGAAATTGGTCATCTGGCGCAACCTGACACTCTTCGACTGACAACTGTGGAAACGAAGCACGATTATAGCGATAGTGACAGCGATATTCAAAAGATGCCTACCTCGACAATGGAAGAGACAGTAGTGTCTAAGAAGAAGAAAAAGAAGACCAAGAAGCCAAACAAAACGACGAAGGAGATTGAAGAGGAGATTCGACCTGATGTGGAGGAAGTGAAAGTCACAGAGGTGGAGGTGACCGAAATCATCCATGAATCAGTCAAGCCTAATGAGATCGACGAAGTGGTTGTATTTTCATCACAAGATACGGTCCAAACCGTTCCTCAAGAAATTGGTCATCTGGCGCAGCCTGACACTCTTCGACTGACAACTGTGGAAACGAAGCACGATGTGAATGGAAGAGACAATAGGGATGTTGACATTATCGTCAACAAACAACCATCAGAATCCCAAGTAAAAACATCAGCAGTTTTACTAGACAGTAGTAGAAACAGTAGGGAGAAAAGCATATGTCTGAAATTGGATGCCACAATAGTGCCAAAAAAGAAGAAGAAGAACAAAAAGACACAGAAACTGGCAAAGGTAGACGAAGGAGTAGATGCTACGGATGGAAAGATGACACAACTTACAGACGGAACACATGAGCCGGATCAGATGGACAAAGTTGCATCATGTTCAAGAAATGAAGCGAAGAAATCTCTATCTAACAGGTCTGAAACAAACCACGTATCAGAACAGCAAAGCCTTATGGTAAGGAGAGTCAACAAAAACCAAAAGAAAGGAAAAAGCGCAAAAATTTGCGAAGCGTCTATGGTCACAAATGAAAAAGATGCTTCGATTGCCCAGGCACCGCAAGCAAAGTCTACAAAAAATGCGGTCGAACGCCAAGTCAGGGATTTCGATGTATCACAACCTGAAGCAGAAAAGGACCCGGATCATAGCGTCTTCAATGTAGTGAAGGAGCAATCTGACGCTAAACAGACGATGAATGAAGAGACACAAAGTGAAAGCCGGGGTTCCTACATTACTCCAGGAGTCAGGAAGATGATTTGGAATGCCGAACTACAAGCGTCTTCTAAAGCTTTGGATACAAAAAAACTGACACAAATTCACGACAGTGCTTCAGCTGTGTCTAAAAAGAAAAGAAACAAAAGACGTCGAAAGCATCGAGTTCCTGAGCATGCCGGCTTGTCCTCCTCAGCTTCAAACGGGGAGGAGAATGATAGCACTGCTGGAAATGTAGCAGTAGGGAAGCAGGAATGCTTGGATGCACAAAGTCATACTGCATCGAACGTCAAAATGAATGAAGACCATAGCAGTGAGTTCCAACCAGAATGTACAGGTCATTGTCGTTCTGAGATGGCGACAAATTATGATCAAGAATCGTACCTCGACGATGGCAATTGGCTTACGTATCACAATCGGCATTGGAGGAGAAGGCACACAAGCGATAAATCGTCCGAGTGGGCACTTCAAAAGCGTGACTATCAAATTCGATCAACAAACTATAGCCAGCAATTCAATGCATCTATTCCGAAAAAGCTCAAAGACGAGGCCGATAGGGTATGGAAGAAAAGGTAGCTCTTCACGTGTCGTAATCTAAATACATCTTGCATGCTCGATGATAGATAATTATAAATGCAGCGTCTACTTCCAGCAATGGCGAAGAATTTGCACAAAAGCTCCATCATTTATCGATGAACATGGGCTCAAAGATGTGGGATATCGCGGTCGGAGCTGAGTTTATAGCCGATATATGTTGTGTACGTCAGCCGATTCGAAGAATCATTGCTTTTTAGATGACATCGTGCTGTGTAGTGGAATGACGCATATTTTGTTCGACGATGCGACAAATTCGGGCTTGCGGTTCTTTTTTTTCGAACATTCCATCATTTTATTGCTTCTGTCGACCAAATCACACGAGAAGCGATGACGACGAAACAGACGTAAGGATGACGAGATATGGTGCTTTCTCGCTAACTTGTGGCTTGACTGATTGTAGGAAATTGACTCTGCTTGGAGGTAACATGGAAGGCGTCATGAAACAATGGATTCTTTCCAACACGATTGAGCTAAAGAAAAAATACAAGGCGCCATCCTGTGATGTCAAAATGGCCCGCAAATTAAAGGTAAGCAATCAAGTCCTTGCGAAAGATTGTACAACGTTGATGAATTTTTCTGGATAGAGGAATTTAACGATTGAATTTGGAGGAGACTGGCACATTTTCGTCTCGGCAAATTGGCAGTTGTACTGCCCTTCTCGTCACTATTCGGCTGGCTGGCTGGATTTCATCATAGAAAACTCACGTATCATGATATACACTAATGGCCGCGCTGATAGAGATCTCGAACAAGGCACATGGTCATGTAGGCGTCGTATGTGGGTTGCTGCTGTTGGCTGCACGTGGATCACATCATTTTGGTCTCTAAGGCAATTAGTGTACAATTCTCCGCACTCGAGACCGATCATCGGATTTTGCCCCAAATTGGCATATGAAATCATTCCGAGAGATATTTGCTTGGCGAATGAGCCTCTTATAGCGACAAAGACTGCGATTCAAGCACTTTTGGAAGCATTCATTGAAAGCTGGCAAATGTGGATACTTTTGCTGTTTTTTCTTGTGCGAAAAATGCTGAGATGCTAAGCAGTCTCAATATGTATCTGCTTTATGAACGGATCGTATGTGGATGTGGATGGCACCATCGGTGAGAACAGCTCACAAACACATCTAAAAGCTCGGACTAGTGCTGGCTTCTATCCCTCTTAGCGTATACTCTAATCGAGTGTTAATAAGCCTAATAAAACTATGAATTCTATAAAAAAGGGTGTTCTTTACAGAAAAAAGTAGCCGCACAAATCATTCTAAAAAACCAGCAAGATGCTTCGCTTTCGCCCTCGTCGTGTCGCCCTACCTGACGTGACTTTGCCCAAGCACGTATGGAACCATTCCCGTAACGCAAGCTCCATCAGAAAAATTATGGCAGCTAATCGTGGAGAAATTGCTACTCGAATAATGCGTGCTGGAAATGAATTGGGCCTTCAGACCGTGGGAATATTCTCCAAAGAAGACCGCTTTACCCAGCACCGCTACAAAGCCGATGAATCCTTCCTTGTTGGAAGTGATAAAACACCCGTTGGAGCGTACCTCGACATCAATTCCATCATTCACATTGCCAAATCCAACGAGGTGGATGCTATTCATCCCGGGTACGGCTTCCTCTCTGAAAACGTCGAATTTGCTAAACAATGCGCTCTCCACAACATCATTTTCGTCGGTCCAACTCCTGAGAACTTGAAGCGATTTGGAGATAAAACAGCTGCACGAGCTATGGCAATCAAGAACAATGTTCCGGTCATTCCTGGGACGGATGGTCCTGTGAGGACATTGGAACAAGCTCGGCAGTTTATCAACTCTGGTGTGGACTATCCAGTGATTATCAAGGCGAGTATGGGTGGAGGAGGTCGAGGAATGCGTGTTGTGATGCGAGAAGAAGAACTGGAAGAGAGTTTTCATCGTGCAAGCTCGGAAGCATTGGCTGCGTTCGGAGATGGAACCGTCTTCATTGAACGCTACCTCGAAAAACCACGACACATTGAGGTCCAAATCCTCGGTGACGGCAAAGGGAATGTCGTCCACCTCCATCATCGAGATTGTTCTGTTCAGCGTCGTCATCAGAAAGTTCTAGAAACTGCTCCTGCGGTTGGGCTACCTCCTGATACAGAGAAAGCGCTCATGGAAGACGCAGTTCGACTCACAAAAGCTTCCAATTACTTGAACGCTGGTACAGTCGAATTCCTGGTTGATCAAAATGGGAAGCATTATTTCATAGAAGTCAATCCTCGGATCCAAGTGGAACATACCATCACGGAAGAAATTACAGGCGTCGATCTTGTCCAAAGTCAGATACGAATTGCTGGAGGCGAGTCTTTCAGTGAGCTGGGTCTCTGTCAATCAAGTATTCAACCTCGTGGTCACGCTATGCAATGTCGTGTCACCACAGAAGATCCCTCTCAGAATTTCAGACCAGACTCTGGCGTCATTGAAGTATTTCGAAGTCCTGGTGGTATGGGTATACGTTTGGATGATGGACCTGGCTTTGTCGGTGCCAATATAACACCCCATTATGACTCACTGCTTGTCAAAGTCACCGCACGAGCGCTCGATCGCTCCGATTGTGCTCACAAATTACGACGAGCGCTACAGGAATTTCGTGTGCGCGGCGTAACAACAAACAAAAACTTTGTGTTGAACGTTCTTAAGCATCCAGATTTTATCAATGGCATTATCCACACAGGTTTCATCGGTGAGAATCCGGAATTACTACGCCCGTCAGCCTCGACGAATCGTGCGCAAAAACTGCTCAAATATATCGGAAATACTATCGTGAACGGTCCTGATAAAGCACTTGGCGCCGCTGGACCCAAGGCGCTAGATCAGCAACCGATTGTACCGAGTTTTAAGTCTTCTGGTAGAAAAACAACATCGCTGCGACAAATATACAAAGAAAAGGGACCACAAGCTTTCGCGAAAGCTGTTCGACAGCATAAAGGCCTCCTGCTCACTGATACGACGTGGCGTGATGCTCATCAATCTCTTTTAGCGACTCGTCTGCGCAGCAAAGACATGGAAACCATAGCACCAGCCACAGCGATCGCGCTGAAGAATGCTTACTCGATCGAAATGTGGGGCGGTGCTACTTTTGACGTGTCCATGCGCTTCCTCCGCGAGGATCCGTGGGATCGACTGACACGACTGAGGGAATTAGTGCCGGATGTGCCTTTCCAAATGTTACTACGAGGAGCAAATGCGGTCGGCTATACGAGTTACCCTGACAACGTCGTATTCAAATTCTGTGAAGAAGCTCAACAAAATGGAATGGATGTCTTCCGCGTTTTTGACTCACTCAACTACCTTGAAAATATGCGGCTGGGTGTCGATGCTGTAGGTGCTGCTGGTGGAATTATCGAAGCTGCTGTGTGTTACACTGGCGATGTCTCGGATCCAGCGCGTGGTCCATACAATCTGGAATACTACATGGAGTTCACCCGTCAGCTTGTGGACCTTGGCATTCACGTATTGGCGATCAAAGATATGGCAGGACTGCTCAAGCCTCATGCTGCGCGTCTACTTGTATCGAGTATTCGTAAAGAATTCCCCGATCTTCCCATTCACGTTCATACACACGACACAGCTGGTACGGGCGTGAGCTCTATGCTGGAATGCGCGTATGCCGGAGCGGATGCCGTAGATGTTGCAACAGATGCCATGTCCGGAACGACATCTCAGCCGTCGATGGGCGCTGTGGTCGCTGCTCTTCAAGGATCCAAGCACGATACTCAGATTGATTTCAACCAGATCAATGCAGTCAATGAGTACTGGGAAGCGATGCGTGGTGCCTATGCGCCATTTGAATCGGGTCAGAAGTCGGGCTCGGCCGATGTGTACCTCCATGAAATGCCGGGGGGACAATATACCAATCTTTTGTACCAGTCGACTCAATTGGGTCTCACCGGTCAATGGCCAGCAATCAAGAAAGCTTATGCGGCTGCGAATCGACTACTTGGCGATATCATCAAGGTGACGCCATCGTCAAAAGTTGTTGGCGATTTGGCACAATTTCTGGTCCAAAACCAGCTCACTGAAGAGCAGGTCTTGGAGCAAGCGGAGACTCTATCATTTCCATCTTCTGTAGTGGAATACTTTCAAGGCCATATCGGCATTCCTCACCACGGTTTTCCCGAGCCATTACGCTCTCGCGTCATCAAAGGGAAAGGTTTTGAAGGATTTCGTGGTCGACCTGGAGCCGAGCTCACACCTTACGATTTCGCTAAAGCACAGCGCGACCTGAAGGAGAAATACGGCAGTGAGAATATTCGTGACGTTGATGTGCTATCGTATGCGTTGTATCCCAATGT
Source organism: Albugo candida (assembly GCA_905220665.1). Taxonomy (NCBI): domain Eukaryota; phylum Oomycota; class Peronosporomycetes; order Albuginales; family Albuginaceae; genus Albugo; species Albugo candida. The sequence goes on along the minus strand of CAJNAR010000031.1, from coordinate 142,922 downwards.
ATTTGACGAATTTGTGCAGTTCAAACAGCAATATGGCTCGATGCATTTCATGGACACAAAGACATTTCTCCAGGGATTGAATATCGACGAGGAAATCGAATTAGAAATGGAGCATGGAAAAACAGTTTTTATCAAACTCATCGCAGTGGGTGCAGTCAGCAAACGAGATGGAATGCGAGATGTGATTTTCGAGCTTAATGGGCGTCAGCGTGTGGTTCGTGTCAAGGATGAGCAAGCTGGTGTTGGTGTCGTCGTCAAGCCTCGGGCTATCCACGGTCTCCAAGGCTCTGTGGGCGCACCGATGCCTGGTGTAGTGCTCGAAGTCAAGGTCAAAATCGGTCAAGTGGTCAAAGAAGGCACACCGTTGCTGGTGCTCAGGTACGTAATTCGACTATTATATAAAAAAAATCTCACATTTCTTGTCGTAGTGCGATGAAAATGGAGACGGTGGTCACAGCACCGGTGTCGGGGCGAATCAACATGATATCTGCTGGTGTCGGAGACAATATGCTTGCTGGAGATTTGCTCGTAGAGATTGATCCTACCGGAGACGAAGACTAGAGGGCTTGTTGACCAACGTGAACGATCCATAACGCTCGATCCTTTTTCTCATACCTGACAGTTGTTAGATTTGGACTGCGTTGAAATCGAACAATGGAAAGTTTTTTTCTTCGCTTGAGAGCCACTTTCATGCAGTCTGTGAATGTGACATCGCATTTTCGGTGGTACTTTTCTTGTATAAGACGGCGAACGTACGTCACCACCTCGGTCTTTTGCTCCACAATGAGTAGCACATCAGCCTGGCCTTCAATATGGAAGAGAAGGCAATTGTCGGAAAGTGTACTTAATTCCATTGATACCACGAGTTTGAGATCAATCACCCGACGCGCTTTAGGCTTGGTCGGATGATCAGCGCGGATGTTGAGCATGTGCGTGTTTGTGAGGACAAGAACGCGGTCTTGGAGTTGGAAGCGATAATTGACTTTGACAACATCAGATGCAAAGATAACGACATGTGACAGCCCGCTCCTTTTACGCAACAATGTCTGATAGGCGGGCATTTGGGTGAGACCCAGATAATCGCCTTCATATTCACGATCCAAGCTATCCCGTCGCCGTTTTTTTTGCCCGAGAAATCGTTCCATTTCCGTACGGATACCAAGTCGTATAGCGACACAAGCTTGCCTTAGATCCGGCGGCAAGTTATGACGTACTTGTCGGCCTCGTACGTGCTTGCTCAGTGTGATCTGAGCTTGTCGAAGCCTCAAAAACCTCTTCCGGCCTTGTTTTGCACGGACATGGCTCTGTGCGTACACAACGCCATTTTCCATCTCTTCTTTCGCAAGTCGCGAATTGTGTCCGTTGAAAGGCCCGAGAAGCTTTTGACTGACCAGTTTCCACGCAGTATACACGCGCTCTACCTCGCATCGATCATTCGCATCCATACGTCGCATTCTGCGATGCATACAATTGGTGAGCACAGCTCGATACGCCACCTTCAGCTCCTCATACGCGTCCAAAAAGTGTCCCAATAAAATTCGTTTCTACCATGGAAAAGTTTGTACCCACGTCGATAGAAACGTTTATGGGTATGCATACCTTATATCTCCGCCAGCTTTGCTGTAGAATAGCAGCTATATCGTGTAGTTTGGCCTCTCGAAGTTGCTCCAATGCACCTAAAGCTTCCGGAGTACGAATGAAGATTTTATTTCGACCCAAAGAGTAGCTTCCAAGTGTGGGAGTATCTTCTTCAAACTTGACACTGGTAGTTCCCTTCTTCCAGACCACTTCTTGGCTCGATAAAAGCGCAACGGTAGCTTGCCTCTACAGAGAAGCATAGTGTTAGAGTAAGGTGGAAGTCTGGCCCAGATCCCGGGCATCACGCGAGTTTCGTACCGCAGAGTGGAAATTGAAAGATGGCCATGTGACGTTCGAAAGAATCCTGTACCGCTGGAAAAATAACGTGTAAGTTTCCCGGTAGCAGTATCCTTTCCGTCCAAGTCGAAGATTCTCAACCAGCCCCAAGTATCGTATCTGCTCTTTCAATCGATTTTTCTTTATCAATGTCATTTTTGCGTCATTTGGTTTGATACAGCGAATATAATTTGGATGGCAATCGCGTAAATTGGACAGAAGCATCGTTACTTGCGACCGGAATTGTTGTGATGTGGTTGGAGGCCGCTTGAAATCGTGTACTTCGGAGACCTGAAACAGGGTTTTCACCAAAGGAACAGTGCACTCGTGCATGCAGGACAGCAAATGCGAGTAGAATGTATCGGTGTTGGATTCGGCAAATAGTGATACGTCGTATTCAACATCGCCAGCGTAGTGCTGAATCCCGAACGACAGATTTCGAACCCGAGCTTTCATATAATGCGGATTTTCGGCATGAAATGTGTTGAGACGGTGGATGAATTCCTTTTCGGAGTACTGTGTGACTGCGCATTGCTCATCTAGTACTGAGAAAATCCCATGTTTGCTTTGGTCTTCTAGTAGCTCACACACGCCCTTATTATCGGTGAATGCGATGAGATCCCACGAAAGGCCTTCCGATACATACTCGGCTTGCTCGGCCCGCAATGTCTGCACTATGAAGAGCTGTTGAAGCTTTTCGTTGACGTAGTTGATACAAAGCTGCTCGAATCCATTGACTTGAAAAATCTCAAAGCCGTAAATGTCGAGGATACCGATACAGGCTGAAGCAGAGGTCTGACGACCTAAAGTCTGGTTTACTCGTCCCACAATCCAGTGGAAGATCTTCTCGTATAGCGATCGCGCGAGTGAGTGACATACTTTGGTAGCTTTGCTTGCACTCAGCTTCCATTCTTGTTCTTCTGATTGAATTGTCAATAGCCGATACGTAAGCATTTTCTCTAAACTATGAGGTGCAAGTCCCAACAAGTAGGCAGCATTTTCGAGAGCTTCTCGAGAGATGTCGGATGATAAGACAGCACAACTATTTTGACAAGTGTCGATGATGTCTTCGAAACAGATATTTCCAATCCATAGAATAGCAGCTAATAATTGAAAGATCGTTTGCTGCTCTTCCAAAGTGATTTGTAGCTCCATCATTGCCTGTCGTACCTGCTGCAAGGCAGCCTTATCGTCCTTGCTGCTGGTGTTATGACAATAATTCTGATCGTGTGAAAGACAGCGAAATGACGTCGAAGACGAAATCCGCCATAGATTTCTTTCTTCTAGGGTTACACCGTCCAACAAGTGATAAAAAATGTGAAAATTACGCTCTCCATACGCTTGTTGGAATACCCGACATTTTTCTAGCAAGTAATTTTCTATGTAGGCGCCCGTGATACGACCTCGAGGATCGAATTGAAGGACAGAGTGCTTGCCGAATCGAGAACTATTCTGGTTCCTGATTGTTTGAGCGTTCCCGAAAGCTTCGAAAATCTGATTACATTTCCAAATTTTATCGCCTACATTAGACCTTAGCTGTAGACTTTGATTGTTTCGTGTTGCAGAGGTATGTGCACTTGGCTGTGTATGTGAGCGCTCGCTCGCATGAGTTATGTATTGTAGCACGTGTTTGGACGTTTCCGTCTTCCCACTTCCGCTCTCGCCAGTGATTATAAGAGATTGGTCGCGTCGAAATCGCATGAGATCCGAGTAGGCAGCCTCAGCTATCGCGAATGGATGGGGAGGAGACAGATGGAGTTCCTTATTGCGAAATCGATCGATGAGTCCAGGATCGTATAGTGACAGCTTTGGAGATAAGTCGGGGTATTCTGTAGCATTTATGCAGAGTTTTGTGTACGGATTGATCGCAATTAAGACTGGTCCTAGAAAGGTGTAAATGTTGGATTTCTGATATCGTTTTAGTAGCGCTTCTATAATGGCGTGTTCATCGATTGTTTCTAAAAGCATCAAGTCTCGCATGGTCATCTCGTGTTACTGTGATTGTTCCGGTTCTACGAGAAGTGGCTAGGTAGAGAGCAGACACGTTAATCCAATTCTATAATCGTACTCTCTACCGCGAGTGAGGTAGGAGTGCACGCCATTTTATTATCATCTGTTGTGAACGTTAGCACATGCAATAAGACTGACTTTCACGGAGATCTTATGATGTGCTGCATTTGGAGCGATGTTACTGGAGCTTGACGCAATGTGCTTTTATATATAAACTCGACACAATGTGCTTTTATATATAAACTCGACACAAACGCGAGAACTCGAACAAGCACAAAAATCTGGTAAATCGGTCATTTTCTCATTGCCTCATTGATAACACAGACTGAAGCAATGATGGCGTTGATATTGGGTACCTAGCAGCATGCGTATGTGCATCGATTAGCGTACATATGACATCTTTATGAAATCTTTGGGGAACTGCTGTACTTTCAAGACGACATGAATCGCCTAGAGGATTGAAAGTCAATCTCGGAGACTGGCTTTGTGTCTGTGAGGTGTTACGCGAAGCAATCGTATCTGCGTCTTGAGCTCCGGACCCAGCTGGAAACTCGTAGAATCCGGGGTCGAGAAGTTATCCGTGTCAATGTCGTGTCTGTAACCGTACTACTGATTCCAGATATACTTTACCGCCTGTAAACCATTGTCTGTATCACTTGGCAACATCTCTACCCAGTTTCAAATGGATAGCCTCGATGTACAAGATAGCGTAGGCGGTATGGATGACTTCATATACGATGAAACGCTGTCAAGCATCATTCACGCGTAATCGCAAGAGATAATTTGCTCGTGACCATCGCCAGATTCACAGTGCAGTATCTTTGTTCTGGTAACGCACACATAGTAAGAACAACGAGACGGTAGATGCTCCCACTGGTTCCTTGTCGTACGAATACACGACAACTCGTTTGGCACAAGCTCTGATGTGAATTGTCTTTCAGAAAGTTTTAATTCATACGATAAAGTGATTACTGTGAGAGATCGAGCAATACAATCTATCGGGAACAAAGGTATCACAGCCAATCACCGGTCTTAAAGATGGAGGAAGAGTGGCAACGTGAAACCTGCGCCGGCTGTAATACAAGCTGCAAGTTCTATTGTCCAACATGCTGTATTCCAATGACAGCTCCTACACAAGTGACGGTGCCCCAAATCGATCTTCCTTTACAACTATTCATCTACTTTCGTGACAAAGTTAAAAAGAGCACTGCACCGCATGCGAGAGTTATAGCCCCTCGACATGCGCGCATCATCCCAATGACGTCTGAATCAGAATTTCCCAATTTTGACGCTGAGAAAACTCTTGTGGTTTACCCGACAAACACGGCAGCAACGTTGTTCGAGCTGGACGCTATAAGCTTGAGCAAAATTGAAAATCTAGTATTTATCGATTCTTCGTGGAAGAAAGCTCCGTCAGTGCTGCAACATTGTTCTTTATCCGAACTACGCTGTATCAAACTAGCCCATCCACCCGCACAGAGCAAATTCTGGAGGTACGATAAGTACCCACTGCACCACTACAGCATAGATTCTAATCCTTTTGTTTCGTACTAAATCAGATATCATGAAGCGGGCGAAGGATGCATTTCGACAATTGAAGGTGATACCACATATGCACTCAACTATCTAGTGCCTTGCTGACATATCGACTGTTGAACGTGCATAGCCATTGAGCTGATGCTTCAAGAGTACCTGCTTGCAACCAATGCGGCAAATATCAAATTAGACACTTCCATCAGTTCTTCAGAGATATCGAAGCTTTTGTTTTTCTTCGAGCGAATTTATGTCACCATCGCTTCGAAACATGAGCATGATATCCTACCCATGCATGAGCAATCGAAGGAAAAACGGCGGCGCCATCGAAACCAAAAAGACATTGGCAAGATGCGGAAGGCAGAGTTCAAGGCTAGAAAGATAGAGCGGAATGATATGGCAGCCGCTAAAAGTGTATGGAAAGATGCTCCTCACAAAGGTTTCCGTGCTGACTTTATCGCTGTGTAGAAGATGCGTACATGTTTCAATTGCAAGGAAGCGACACATGGAGCAAAAACCTGCCCGCACCCATGCAAATACTGCAAGAAAATAGGACATTGGAATGCAACTTGTGAAATGAAACAGTCACTGCAGCTCACAGACTCGCGTACGGTCACAAAAGCCTGAAACTCGTATGCTTCATGTCGATGAATTCGCACTCAAAGGTAAAGAAGATCGTGCGTAGAGGTACTACATTCTAAAATAAAGCCCTACATCCACGAGCGTGCGAAATATGCCGCACTACCAATCAAACAAGATCGTTTCTCGTATCATTTCGGTAGAGTGGCAGCATAGTGCAACATCAAAGATGTCTCAAAGGCAAGTAGACACTTTCCTTTCAGACGAACCAATATTGTAATTATATGCAGCTTTTAGTCATGGCATCTTTTTTGCGGCAGCTTGAAGCGCTGTTCTTCGTCTGAATCTTGGAGAGTATTCTCGTGCCTGAATCAGTTGCATGTGTGACTCGGAGATTAGTCTAAGAAGCATAGATTATAGAGTTATAAACACCCCGATCCGAATGACTCATGCACTACCCTGCCAAGTAAATGCTCCATATTATGCAGGCTACATATGCAATAATGTAAAGGTGTTTTTGGTTTTATCCAGGGACACAAAAGAACTTACCATTTGTATGGTAGCAACCTGCTACTTTACTTAATTCTTTTAAAATTTAATTGACGGTAATTCCTAAATTTGCGTCGTGCAATTCATTTAAATCTCAATCAGTGATGGCCGAGCAATTATCCGAAGAGCAGATTTGTGAATTTAAGGAAGCCTTTTCATTATTTGACAAAGATGGCGATGGAACGATTACTACGAAAGAGCTTGGAACGGTGATGCGTTCGTTAGGACAAAATCCTACGGAAGCGGAACTACAGGACATGATCAACGAAGTAGACGCCGATGGAAATGGAACCATTGATTTTCCGGAATTCTTGACGATGATGTCGCGCAAAATGAAGGACACCGATGCGGAAGAAGAGATCCGGAATGCATTTCAAGTTTTTGACAAAAATCTTGACGGCTTTATAACTCCTGCAGAACTACGTCACATTATGACAAATTTGGGAGAGAAATTGACGGATGAGGAGGTGGATGAGATGATTCGTGAAGCTGATCTTGATGGTGATGGAAAAATCAATTATGAAGAATTTGTAAAGATGATGATGTCAAATTAAGCTATAGTAGAAAAGATTGCGTAAAATACAGCGAGGATTTTCATATCATTTGTGTAATGTTATCTTGCTAAAGTTGCGATTCATATCGGTCCCCGACATTTGTTCCCAACTAAGTAACTCGTATGTGATCATTACAGCGCTGGTCAGTATCTTACCATTCTCTTCTTGTAGTGTAGATGTACAAGAACATCGTGATATTCCTTGATACGAACGGGGATAATCGCACCATATGAGTCCGGAGAGTTGAAGCAATACTTTATTTCGTAGGCCGTGATTCTATGAGATAGTCGTCCTGAATCGTATGCGTTGATTGTAACGAGTTTTCTGATGCGCTTGACAGCGCGAATTACCGAACGGTATCGTAACGGTATTTGATATGAGGCGACGATCTAATCGTTCATATTCAAAAAGTCAAAGAAGAGATACCAGAGTATAAGTATTTCTTTTCCTTGCGTCGAGGATGTGATTTTGCATTATCGGTGCTAGGATAAGCTAAGCGTGTCGAGGGTGGTTCGCGTCACTGGACAACAGCAAACTTTGTCTTGCAAACGTCCAGTTTCAGTTTCTATCTCCGATACTTTGGTGAGTACAACCTCTTGTGTGTCAAGTAGAGCATCGCGACTATAATTTAATTCCAAGCGTAGATTGGTGCGGTAATGGCTGAAAGGTTTGATTTTCCGTAGCTTGCATCTCGACACTCTCAGTCGTTGGCTTGCAATAAAATGGTTTGAGACGTTTTCGATTCACAACAATAAGATATAATGTAATAACAATTGATTGTTGAGGGTGGTGAGTGCATAGGCTTTGTCGTACTACTCTTCTCCATGAACTTATGGGTGACGAATGCGAGAGGTCTCGTGCCGATTTGCATTCTACTAAATCATAGTAGTAGGAGGCCAAACTTAGCGATCTGCAGTCCATTGCTAAAGGATAGCTTGCCAGTGTAACTCATTTGTCGCCCTGCGTCTTGTTTCTCATACGGAATACCTATGTGCTCGAACTTTTCAGGTTATTCGCAACTGAGGAGAACAATCTCCCATTTATGACCAGATCATCATCCTCGATGCGATGCAGCCGCCAATTTGGTAGTGCTATACACATGTCTCACTTGATAAATCTTTTCCATCCATTCAAAGTAGATAGGGGGCTAAGCTTGTGACATAATCTCTCAGGCTGGCATTCACTTTGATTCAAACTGTCACTTATTTGCGTAATGTGGTGTCCACGAGGCTCCTTTTAGCATCCTGGAAATATATTGATAATATTTGGGGAATCTGATTGCGAGGTCTCAACACCATTTTTGAAAGCTTGGACTTTTCTGTGAACAAATGAATTGACTCATCCTACAAGTTCAAAGTATATTTGGAAATAAGCCGATATTTACATACATCTGCATTGCAGCCCGAGTTGAACGGAGCTACTACGCGTCAAGTTGACAGCTACGGCATTGTATTCGCGATGAAAAGCTCGCTGTATTTCAGATTCTGGCAAGCGATCTCTACGATAGGCTGTATATTTAGGTTTGCTTCTCAGTTGCAGACATTGTACAAGTTTTTGCGGATTAGCCGCACTCTTTTGAAATTGAAAATGGTCAACTATACGCAACAATAAAGAGCGTCAGCTCAAGCGGGATGAATGTAGGAAAAAACTTGGATAACCTCGCTGTATTCACGTATCATTTATACTAGACTGAATCTACAGCTTAATTAGCCATCATTTTCTTGATGAATTCTTGATAGTTTATTTGTCCATTATTATCGAGATCAGCTTCTCGAATCATCTCATCCACCTCTTCATCCGTTAATTTTTCTCCCAAATTGGTCATAATATGACGCAATTCTGCTGCAGATATAAATCCGTTCTGGTCATTGTCAAATACTCTAAATGCTTCTATGATCTCTTCTTCCGAATCAGTGTCCTTCATTTTACGCGACATCATAGTCAAAAATTCCGGGAAATCAATCGTTCCGTTACCATCGGCGTCTACTTCATTGATCATCTCGTGAAGCTCCGCTTCGGTTGGATTTTGTCCTAATGAACGCATCACCGTACCAAGCTCTTTCGTAGTGATCATTCCATCGCCGTCTTTGTCGAACAATGAAAAGGCTTCCTTAAATTCACAAATCTGCTCTTCGGATAATTGCTCGGCCATCGCGGATTGAGATATGTATTGTGCGACGTAAATCTACAAATTATCTTGTGTGAAGATCAAGACATTCAGTAAAGGAGTTGGTTGGATTTGCATTATACAAATTTTCAGTGTTTTTGCGTCTTTGGATAAAACCAAAACTTATTCAGATTATTGCATATGTAGTCTACATAATAGAACTATTTACGTGTAGGCGTCTCATCTGTGGTTGCGTCGGAAGGCGGAGCTATACCTCCGATGCGGCTCAAAATGACTGCAAGTAGAGATGAATCCCGAATTCTGCGTTCTTTGATGGTCCTGCAAGAGTGTTCACTCTTCATTCTTCTAGCGTGGACAGATTGTAAATGGTTTCATCCTTTGATTATTGTGCTTAGTTGTTCGGAACCATGCAGTCTTACAAAAGTTGTTTTTAATCACTACGACAACGTTATAGCTTCTAAAATGCATCCCACAACAATGGGGAAATTGTTAAATGCTTTCGGGCTCCATCTACACATTCGAAAGGAAAAACGCGCTGTTGGCATGTTCAATGTCCGGGCGCATTGGTCTTTGTAAAAAATGACCAAATACACCAACTTTTTCTGGCACTGACATCCTTATGATTCGTGATATGGAGCTGGGTGTACAACATGATACGAGTCTTGGCACTGCTCTGCCCTCCTCTGATCAAATGCAATATGACACCGATCGTCATCTCATCACCACATAAATCAAGCACAGGTCATGGGATACTCCAAGCCTTCTCCAATAGGGTGCAGTCCTCGGATAGATGCGGTCACGCAACCTATCATCTTGAGATACTGAGTAATGCTCATTTCATATCGTGTTGTTTTCTAAAATAGACAGCAAAATAGTGAGTGCGTCCACCTTTCATCAGTATGCTTGCGGCCAACGTAATTGCTACAAAGCTTTTACACATTAGTCAAAGTCACCTTGAGGCACTAAATTGTTCGCTACAATGAGAATGTCGGATCTAGTAGGGATAGCATCGCACAATTAATTTGAAATGAGAATTTTGGCTGTATTTACCAAATTTTATATTGAATTGAAATCACGCCTTAATTAGCCATTAACTTTTTTACAAATTCTTCATAGTTGATTTGTCCATCACCATTGATGTCAGCGTCAATTATCATCTCATCGACCTCTTCATCCGTCAATTTCTCTCCCAAATTTGTCATAATGTGACGCAATTCTGCTGCAGATATAACGCCGTTCCCGTCTTTGTCGAATACTCGGAATGCTTCTAAGATCTCTTCTTCCGAATCAGTGTCTTTCATTTTGCGAGCCATCATCGTCAAGAATTCTGGAAAATCAATCGTTCCATTGCCATCAGCATCTACTTCGTTGATCATGTCTTGCAGTTCCGCTTCCGTGGGATTTTGTCCTAACGAACGCATCACCGTGCCAAGCTCTTTCGTAGTAATCATTCCATCGCCGTCTTTGTCAAATAGTGAAAATGCTTCCTTGAATTCACCAATCTGCTCTTCGGACAATTGCTCGGCCATCGCTGATTGAGATATTGAGATATGAAAAACTCGATGCAAATCTGCAAATCATCGGCTACGGAAACAGTAAGAACATTCGGTTAAGTGTCTGGCTCCTTCTATTCTCATCATACAAATTCTGAGTGTTTTTATGTCTTTCGATAAAACCAATACTGTTTCAGTTTATTACGTATATAGGTTGTGTGCTATGATCATTTACTTTTGCAGAAAAGCTTTCCGAAATGGACAGAAGACGCACGCTTTGCAACTGTTAGTAACAAAGTGGAAGCCCCACTGATTGAGAACACGCTTCATGATACTGTATACTTTACTTTGATTAATCTGGTTCACTTGAGACAGCAAAAACATGGGTAATACGCGCGTACAGCACCCCAATCGTTTCATTAAAAATGGCATTGTGCGACCATAAACCTTAGGACCAAAAAGTGTTTTCACGCATGTGCGCTAGTTAACATCCTCTTGTTGGATTGACTCACGTAGAAAAGTGAGGTCATCAGATGTTTCAGCTGAACACCATCCGTAGAATTTGATGCAATGGCAGAAATACTCTTCAATTCCTATTCACAAGTGAAACCCTGCTCAGAATCGCGTTTCAGACCAGTTTCTTATTATGTCTCCTGTACGAAGTCACACAGTCAGAGAGGAATGTGATGGGGCTCGTATCTTGCACAGGACTGTGCACTCATTCATATCACATTGCTGCGTCTAAATCTCCTCATAGCAGGGAGGGTATCAAGTCAATTACAAGCCACAAAGTTTGTATCGGATCTTTCCAGTTAACGCGCTCAGTGTGTTCAACAAATGACGTCACTACGTTGACAAGAAACTGACGTCAAAGCTGATATCCCGACCGGAATTCATATATCATGATACAGTTTGCGTTGAGGAGAGAAAGAAAAGTAGCCATTGAAGCATTTACATGATATTTTGAAATCCTTATCGGCATTCACGAGCTACCACCATCTTGGTCTTCACTTGGTAGATTTTGACATGGAGGCTTCAGGATCAAATTCAAGTCTGGACTCAGCCAAGTAGGAAGTACTGCTCAATGCAGCAAGTCGACTTGACGAAGTACCGACTGCATTCATAGAGGGTCTTGAGCTGTACATATTGGTCTTATGATCGGCCTTTTTTCCATCCTTGTGAGCGAACAGTTGTTTGATATCGGCTCCAATGCTCAATAGGACGGGTAGAAGCACGGTACCATTCAACACACCAGAGACCACCACTGCCATATACATCCGAAAGTAATACTTTTGGAATATACGCGAGTCCGCCAGCATCAATGCACTCAAACCAATAATTTTGGTGATCGTAATGCCAAATAAGATGGAAACAAGCACGCGACGAAATGCCGCTTTGGCTCGTTCATCTCCCGATTGGATCGTAGGCTTCATTTTGGCAAACACTCGCACAAAGTGCGCCGAGAATTCGACACTGATACCAGCGGCAATGATCAGATTCACGAGTGATAGTCCATTCAGCATAATGTCGAGAGCTGGCATCATTCCCATCACTTGAATCACCATATTGAGTGCAATTCCAGTGATAATCAGCGGGTAGGCCGGACGAAAGCTGAAATAAACCATATAAAGAATGAAAATGGCACCAAGTGCGAGCCCCACAAACAAGAGCGCATCTCGCTCAATAGTCAAGTACTGGTCGAAGTAAACAAATGTGTTGGCGTATGCCCATACATCAATGCCGGTTTCTTTGCTGATCCAGTCCGCGATCGCTCGAGCTTGCTTGTACGAGTCGATGTACGATTGCTGAGTTGGATTCGCTGTAGAAGTGACCATATAGCTCACTGCTGTAAGAGCGTCACCATAGCTTGTTCTGTTGACAATGATGGGTGCGTGAGAGCCGTTCAAGACTGGTACGGGATGCTGATCAAAGCTGAACTGACCTCGATAAATTGACCCTCCACCGTAGGAGCATGCACTCCCTGCACTCGCGGTCGCGAATATACTGAAAAGTGACATGAAGCTCTCCTTAGGAATTGGTGGTACGTGACTCGAAGACGGAAGGCATGTGCGAGCTCGTGATCGTTCAAGTTTGTAAGCTGCATTATCGGCTTGAATGGGCATATATTCTCCTCTAGCATTCAGCCGACAACAATCCGTGTCGGAGCTAACAAAGCCCCAGAAGTCGTCCTCCCACGAATACGTCGTACCGGGACTGATATGCGTAATGCTTTTATCAGCTTCATTCGCTAAGGCATCGATAATCTTGGGGATCGAATACTCGCTACAAAAGTCTCTGGAACGGCAAAATTTGGCTTGAATGGACGGTTTGCTGAAATCAAAAGCTGATGGATTGCGTTTGTATCCTCCTTCCACCACAAAAAAAATGGGCGGTCCGGTTTGAAGATAGACTTTAATTGCGTCAAAGTATTTGGTCATGTACGACTTGGATGGCATCGACTCGGCCTGTGGTAGCCCTAGCTTGATCTTCTCCATACTAGCGATGGAAAATAATGTCCATAGCATAAATAAAACAAGCACAACCAATTTGACGACTCGATGCAGAAGAAAACAAGCGTATAGCTCAATACAGCGGTCGAAAAAGTGCATTTTCTGGTGCTGAAGTTCGCTCGATGTGCCTGATAATGCGCCTGCTGCCACCACGACTTCGTCTTGCGGCGTTTTCAGATCGGAATCATACGGATAAATCTCATCCTCAAGCATACTGGATCCATCGGTCTCGTTGCTTCTCAGGTAGAAAATCTGAGGTAGAAAACGACGTCCACGATCGCGAAAAATACAGCAGAGAAGATCGTACGTTCCGCTAAGCTCACGCCGTTTATCCAGAGTGATCACAGCGACGAGAAATGTCATTTGGAAGAAAAAATTGACCAACACAGCCAATGAGGAGAAGGCAGCAAAATAGCGAACTGCCGGCATGCTGGAGATACAACCGAGTGCAAAAGCAGTAGCTTCTGCCATTGACGCTACAGCAATACTTGGACCAATTGTCTGCAAGCCTTCCGACACGAGCCGGGTCGCCATTCCAACAACCTTTTGATTCCTTCGGGTGATATCCTCTTCGTGAACCATATCGAAAAACAGACGTGGCTCTCCTTGGCGCAAAACATGCTGCTGCTCATCGACAGCGTGTACCAACAGGAAGATGTTGTCAACACCAATAGCGAGCGATAGGAATGGAACCACTTCGATTATCACCAATTGTAATTTCACTCCACACCATGAGAAAAACCCCATCGTTGCTGTGACGGCCAAAATGATGCAAGAAATACCCAAAAATGCAACTGTGATCTTTGAAACGATGAAAAACTGACGATTTAAATTCCATCGATTGATTCCCAAGCACACGTACACGATCATCAGCAGGTAGCTCAACACAGCAGGAAGTGCGTCTCCGGTCGACTCTTTTGAAATTTCGTCCTGGACAGAAATCTCAGCCATGAAATAAATATTGAATAAAGAGTTGGAAGCGGCTTCGAGTTTCATCCGTTCGATAAAACTTCGTTCCCATCTTATTGCGGGCTCATTTTGAGAAGGATTTTGGTAATTATAGACCAATGTTGTTGACACAAAAGCTTCACTTTCGAGGTAAAGCGTTGAATTGGTTTCGGCGGCCAAAGGATACCCACCCAAATAAACATTGTACAAATTCATTGGCGCTCCAAAGGATGACAGACAAGGACAATACTGCATCGAACGAGGAATAGACTCATTCAATGCAGCTGCACTAGACTGGAGTTTGTTGCAAACACGAACGTCATCATTCGCTGGTGAGTTTAGGCAATTGGTGAAATGCTGCATCACTAATCCATGCTTTTCATAAAATCGAAAATGCAGCATGCTGTTCTGAAAGTATTGTGTGATCGATTGGACTGTGCAATCCGTTCCAGTAGCTTTCCAGCAAATGTCTTTGAGAAAAACTCTTGATTTTGCAGAATTTGGAGGTGGAGTGGATGTGATAGAGGCGACTACTTCCTGTATGCGTATAGATTCCTTGATATATTCTTCACGGCCAATGATACCTCCATCTTTGGGCACCATGAGCACTTGCTCTGTTCGATAAAAAGGCATAAACATCTTTCCGTATCGGTCACGTTCCTTGTATGCTTGATTACTTTCGGATACCCAAAGCTTGACAGGATCTGTCTCGACTTGAACGCGATATAATCCAATCGCACAAATCGTATAGACAGCAAGCATAACGAAGATCACGATCCATGGTCTTGTGCTGACAAGCAAGCCCCAAATCTTCATCCATCGCATGAGAAAATGGTCGGTCGCACTCAGTACCTTCTCATCCACTGCAGCATTCGAATAAATGCTCCATCTTGTGAAATTTCCATCCACACTTGGTTGTGGTTTTTGACGAAACATCATGACGTACAAGTACACCGCGATACAGCAGACTCCAGCAATAATCCCAAATATGATCAAAAAAAGATTCAGGCCTCCAAACATCTTTCCTTCCAGATTCTTACGGAGCATATTCAAAATGGGAGCCCATTTGGCATTCTCTGGTGGAGCATCAACTCCTGGTAATGAGTCTCGGGCAGGCAATGATGCAAATGTCACGTTTGGATTGTAGCATGCCTCGTGATATCTTCGTACAGCGTTGGGTTGTACAGCACACAAGGATCCGCATACATTTGCACACGACTGCAATCGATGATTCAACGGCGCTGTGCAGTTATCCTTCTTTCCAACGCAAGGACAGATATCATCTTTGACCTGCTGTTCTTTCATTTGTTCCATAGTCTTGAAATCAATCTGACCGGGTGAGCCGATCGAGCCAAATTTGTATTGACCCATAAACTTGAGCAAGCCGAAGCCATCTGTGCATCCTTCGTTTGGATTGCATAGGAATACCAATGAAGCATCTTTTTTGCAGTAATCGTACAGATCACGAATCCAGTCCGCTCCAGCATAATACGTGACTTGTTCGAAAAAAGGCACCACAGGTTTTGCGTCGTCTTCAGGCGACGAGAGTCGGATATATTTCGGCTCTATGAATTCCGAGTTGCTTGGATTGCACGTATATTGACACCATACATTACGAAGATTCACCTTGCACGAAGTGCAGAGCCCTGGAATCATGCGAACTTGGCTTTGAAGCCCTTTGTATTGCGACTCGGTGCAGCACAAATAATCTTGTCCTTTAGCGATCGTCTGGTTATAAAGCAATGGACAATCCACTTCAAATTGCTCACGATTACTCACGCTCCACTGAGAAAACTTGTTTTGATATCCACGTAAAATCGCATCCTTAGCTTTAATGGGCGTATATCTCGTTGGAAGAGCAGCGACAGAACTGGTAAATTTGACAGGAACCGCGTCCAAGCCCACACATATGCCAGGTCCTTTGGTATATTGTCCAAGTTCGGGAAATCGCCATGGATTCTCGATGCATTCTTTTTTTTTGGAGTAGGGGCACATTGTGAGATACTGACGAAGGTGAGCCAAATCGAGAGGAATGGTGCTGTTGCTCGTCAGCTTGCGTTGTAAGGAGGTAATGAAGCCGCGTGGGGATTGTAGCGTCCACGCATACAATCCCGGACATGCTGAAATCAGAAGCAGGTATTTCCACAAACGTGTCGAAATGACTGGTTTCGATACTCGCAGTATTTTGGGCGCATGGAAGACGACAAAGTGGAGGTACAATGCGGCAATGAAAATAAGTGCGACAGCGATCGATATGGGAAGTAGGGAATTGAAAAAGACGACGGCGAGCTTAGCGAAGAGAACTTCCATCCAGGCACGAAAGCTCGGCAAACAAATCGCGATTGTGACGGCTAGAAACAGCCACATGCTGTTTGAATGTGTCGGAAGGATAGCAAATCGTTTAGTGAAATATGCTGACCAATCGTCAATCTAAACGCGGCATCGCAAATATCGAATGACATATAAATTCATGGACGTGTGTTCTATCAGCCGAATGGAATGCGTGGAGCAAGCAAAAGTGACCAAAAAGTGTTTATTACCCAATCCGAGCAGATCAGAAGACTTGGAGTACCACGCGGTTCGGGATGCAATTTTTTCTTCTCTTACAACGTAACGCTTTATTGAAAGGAGCGTGTGCGTTCCTATGTGATTCGAAGATAGGAATCTTGTAGATCTTGAGGTGAAAGATATGGATTTCATGCGGGCAAACGATACAACGTTGTGAAGGGAAGCAGGTTCAGTGACTTGATCTCGTAGTTAATTGTATTATTTTGTGCAAAAACTATGTATACATAACATAAATGACTTGAGACGAGAATGAATAGGAGATGGTTTAGTAGCTAGAGAGCTATTCAGCTGCCAAAATTCAGTAAATCGGACGCGAATGTGTCAACATTGTCAGTGGCTGAGTCGGGTTCCTGTGTTTTTTTAGCCGATGCGGGATTTGTGATGCTCGTATTCGTTACCACTTTCTGAATTGTCGTGTTGTTTGAAACTGAGGACACGTTTGTGACGTTTGTGACGTTTGTGCTGGGTACAATTTTCATGTTTTGATCTGTCACTTTATCCTTGAGAATCAATTCGTCTGTGCGTAAAGCTCCACCACCAATTGAACCTCCTTCAAGAGGATCAGCTTTCAGCACTATTTCTTCACATTCCACTTCTTCTTTCAACACGATCTCTTCGCAGTCGTCTTCCAAAAGGGGTAGCTCCACACATGGCTCTTCCGGGAGAGTGACTGCAGGTGGAGGAAGCGACCTCTTATTCTGCACCGGTAGGACAGCGTTACCTTTTTTTCCATTTGCCACTGTATCATTTGCTCCATAACTCAGATTGCGATGGAACGTACTCTCGGGTCTCATCGCTGTCCCAATCGATGGCAAACCTCTCAAATAGGCATTATTTTTCGATTTGGCTTTTAACGTGGAAATCGATCCAGAGCTTGGCACGTTTGCGTGCAGTACAAGGAAGAAGAACCCCAAACAAAATCGGCTCAGCATTTCTTGTGTAAATTAAAAAATGGCATCTTTTTGCACGCAGAAACCAATGCGACAGTGCTGTCGAAATTTGCGAAATTCTATTTGGGTACTAGCTTCCAATCGAACGAAACGTTTCTGGATGTTAGTCTTAATATAAAAAATGTCCGCGTCATAAGTTTCGTAACGATTAACGTGTCAAATTAGCGACCGTGTCACCCAGTCCACCAGTCTGTGATCAGCAACACAGGCTTTCTATATTTCTCGACCAGATCATTTCCCTGCTTTCCGCAAAATCAAATGATGAGTATTCTCGCATCAAGATAATTGGATGAGCCATCCGCTATGCTGGACCGCGAACGTAACGCGCAGTAACAGCGCATCGGCATTGCCAACAGGAGAATCGGGTCCCACATTACTACATTAAATCGTCTGCTATACGGAAAAACACGATTCGTCAAAATTCAGATTGGGTGGAGTGAACCGTGCAAAGTCACCGTTAGTCATCTCCTTTGATACCAATTTCGTTCTAACGTTAATACAGACACTATTTTGTGCACAAAATCTGAGCCAAGTGATCGAACATAAGCTTATCGCAATATATTAGATTTAGTTAAGTCTCGTTTGGTGCCATAAATAACCAAATTCAGTGACGCGACATTCGTCACTTGATTTCCAAATCAAATTCGATTTGCGTTTGCGTGCACGTGAATCGCTATCGGCAATGCAATTGCGCTGATTGATACCTTTCTGCAGTTACCATATAGCTGTACTTATGATTGAAAAAGAAAACGTAGCAACCTCACAATCCTCAGCGTATCCTACGAATCAGAAAGAAGACTGGAGACAGCGACCAGATCTCAATCGTTGTCGTGAGCGAATCCGCGTTGAAATACAAGCTCTGTTGGAGAGTAGAAAGCCCAAGGCACCCTCTACAATTCGAAATAAACTGCCAGCATTGTCACAACGTTTGGAGAATGTTCTCTTTCAAAAAGCCGAAAGCGAGCGGGAACATCTGGACACAAAGACCTTGAATGAACGATTGCGACACCTCAAGTGCATGAGTCAAGATTCGCTATTAGGCAAAGAGAAGAGAACCGATTGCAAGGAAGAGATACAGCACGTGGAATACGTCTATAAGCGCTTACAGAGCTGGCGTGCACATATCGTTGAGGAACAAAATGTAGAGCCTCATGAGGTACTTGAGAACAGTCAGCTTGCCAATATTTCCGAACTGGCAATAAAAGCGGGCGATGTTTCTAATTGTGGCTTACCGACGTCGAAATTGCGAGCATATGGGCATTCCTTGCGAGAAATAATACGCGGAGCCTTGAAACAGCTCAATAAGAAAACTGATTCGGTTCCATTGAGTTTTTTCTCTACTGAAGAGGATTGCTGTGTGCTACCGCAAGAGAACCCCGCACTAGACACATCATACGATGTTTCCGCTGCCGTGCTGGCCTCGCTTCGATCAGTTGCGGATAGGACGGCGCTGAAGTGCACTCCAGTGGGAAAAAAGGATGAAGAAGCCATCTTTGATACGAACACCTTGAAAAAAAGGCGAAAACTGGCATCCTGCGTCACGACTGAGTCAAGTCGTGATGCATCACTTTTACCGAAGGAAACTATAGTGGAAACTGTCACATCTACAAAGCAGCCATCTTTGCATCACAATACAACCTCATCGGTACCAAGCGACCACAAAACTGTGCGTGACGCAGCACTACCGACGCTACTTCCGACAGTCAAATTCAATTTAGCACGAAATACCTCGTCTGTTCGTAGCACTTCTCATGTGCCCAATGCAACATCACAACGAATGTATTCGACGGTAGAGCCTATTCACACTTTGAATCGAGCAACTCATACCACTTCAGCGCCATATTCTACTGCTGAGAATCACGAGCATATCAATCCCAGTCTTTTGCAAGTCAGTCGGCCAACTAAAAGTATCGAGATGTACGAGATAGAAAATCAGAACTTGCGTCGACTACTCCAGCAAACGATGCATGAGAAATATGAATTAGAGATGAAGGTATCACGCCTGACGCAGCAACTACTCGAATCAACAGCTCATCAGTGAAAACAAAGTTCACAAAGGGCATTATGAACATTACGAGACGCAAGTTATCATCCGACAATGAAAGCTGACATTTGAGCGCTTTATAAGCTTAACTTACATCACTGACTATCG
This sequence comes from Albugo candida, assembly GCA_905220665.1. Lineage (NCBI taxonomy): Eukaryota > Oomycota > Peronosporomycetes > Albuginales > Albuginaceae > Albugo > Albugo candida. Next base: position 123,034 of record CAJNAR010000031.1, on the reverse strand, counting down.
CAAGATTGCATTCACACTGCATGGTTTAAAATCAGGTCGCATCTTGAAATGAAAAGCTTACACAGAATTGAATTGCGATGTATACATAGAGATTTTCTTTTTTTGTTACCAAGGATCAGAATAAAGACGCATTTCTTGACGGACTGGAGATCAAGATACATGGTAGTCGTGCTGATGTTTTATGTTTTTTGGCGCGGATGAATGACGCTAACATGTCAATTATGATGTGCTTTAACGGGGCATACCAATAGGATTGAGTCTCCTAGCGAGGAATTTGATTAAGCGGATTTTGGCTCACTTTTGTCATCTTGTTTTTCTTTAGGCTCTTCCAACGCGCTCACCCCACGCGCCACACTTACATCTGGAGTAATGACAGTATCCTCAAAGGTCTGCAGGACAACTAGGGTGTAACGGAGATGCTGAGCAATGATCATCTCATGAAGTTTTGTTTTCAAACGAAGCCATTCCATCTCTTCACTTTCTTGCAGAGTAGAACCCATAATCTTTGCCACTTGTTTTCGTGCTCGTGCATAAAGAGCCAAGACATGGTATGCGTACATGACAGCTTCACGGTATTCCAAGTTTTCATACCGCACAACAATTCCATCATTGCTCATGATAAGATATGCTGCGAAGCCAGGTTTACTTTTCAATTGCTTGATCGCTTCGTCGATTTCATTTGGTATGTTTGCCGCCATACTGACGGCAATGAGGTTTCTTAGAATCAGTCAAGCGTCACTTAATTATACTCAAATGCCGGCGACCAATGGAACATTGTCAGCTCGAGCAGAATCACACTACACGACGAATTGAATTCTTATGGCTGTATTCAGACAACTTTTGATACTAGACTCAATCTATAACTCAATTAGACATCATCTTTTTGATGAATTCTTCATAGTTGATTTGTCCATCACCATTGATATCCGCTTCCCGGATCATTTCATCAACCTCTTCGTCCGTCAGTTTCTCCCCCAAATTTGTCATAATGTGGCGAAGCTCAGCCGCTGATATAAACCCGTTCTCGTCTTTGTCAAAAACTTTAAATGCTTCATAAATCTCTTCTTCCGAATCGGTGTCTTTCATTTTGCGCGACATAATCGTTAGAAATTCTGGAAAATCGATAGTTCCATTACCATCGGCATCTACTTCGTTAATCATGTCCTGTAGTTCCGCTTCTGTTGGATTTTGTCCCAAGGAACGCATCACCGTTCCAAGCTCTTTGGTGGTAATCATTCCATCGGCGTCTTTGTCAAAAAGCGAGAACGCTTCTTTGAATTCGCCAATTTGTTCTTCAGATAATTGCTCGGCCATTGCTGATTGAGATATGAATTGAGCGACAGAAATGCACAAATCAACATTTGTCAAATTTTAGACCGATTCAGTAAAGGAGTTGGTCCCTTGAATTCACAGCATACAAAATCTCAGTGATTTCGTGTCGCTGGATAAAACCAAAACTTCTACGGATTATTACATATGTAGTCAATTGCATTGCATTTGAATAAATAAAATACAATGAATGTTTTAGGCACTGAAAACAGTGGATTTAATGCAAATGGTGCTACGTCAAAGTATGGGTCGTAGGTACGGTGCTACAGGGCTGTCAGTCAAGTGCGAAATCGCTTCGGTAATGCACATGCCAATCACCGAGTTGCATCAGACATCATCAGGATATATTCTTTCTTTATCTGGACTCTCGCTTTGGACCCCGCTGTGCGGTCATTGCAAAAGCTTGCATTTCCGACCGCAACAGAGCTCGCTGATGCCATCATTCCGTTCTCAGTGACGATTGTCGTCCACATCACAGTTGCCCACGCTCATTTCCCCGCGTCATATCAGTCTGTACATCGACAACGAAGAGACAGTCCAATCCTCTTCAGATGTTCTCGTTTTGAGCTTTGTACTCCAACTTCTCATTAAGCCTATCGACAGTGTAATGCCATCTCATCTTATCTCGAATGCTTGGATCGTCTCGGCATCTTACTGTTGCAAGTGTGACTTCTGTCTGACGGCAGCAACAATGCGTTGTCCAGCAGTATCAGCGTTCAAGTTGGCTATATCGCTTTCTGCAAACGCACTGCGCATTCCTTATAGCAACATGCTACTCTTTTCGATTGCTGAGCTCTTTCTGACGCCGCCACATGACTCGTCTGACGCAGGTTGACGACAGCATCTCCAGGTCCTCTCATCGTCCAATGTGACTGCGACTTTTCGTGCAGCTTGCAGCGTGTAGCAGGACGACTAGCGATGCGATTTTACTCTTTAGACACTTGTGGTGGAAGATTTTAGTTCGTAGAGTGGAGCGGAGAATAGTCACCTTGTTTGTCATTGCGGAGTGTTGTATTGCATCAAGAGGTACATACGTGTCACCTAAGCACATAATCGATTTCTACGGCGTTAGTAAACATATTTTAAGCGACAAAGGCGCAATGCGAGGTAACTGTTCGTGGTTCCTTGCCGTCTTTATAGAATAGTCATAATTAAGTATGTTGAAAACGTTGTAACTTCTTATTCTTTCTCCGCGGTTTTAATCGGAAGGCGGTACAATTCTATCGCCGAGTCGATACGAGACATTTCAGAGGGATAAAAATCTACTTCCAACTACAATGAAGATTTGGCCCAGTCGTACGGTATTGGTCGCAATGGACCCTTTTTGAAGTGCTGTATTTTTTTTCCTGTTGCTTCCCAATTACACTCGCACTTCGGGATATTCTCCTTTCGTTCCACCATCCAGAGATATAATTATCCACGGGTGAAACCAGCAATACTTCATGCACCAGAAGTAAACATGCGAAGCATGTTTCCCCTTTATATTTAGCCGCCACAATAGTGACAGTGTTGACTCGAATAAAGTCGGTCAATATTGATCGCGAATTCGATATGTCTCCAAGTGGAGACAGTTTGTGATTAGATCGAGACGGCATTTCGCAGAAAAAAGAAACAAGAATTCAAAGCAAGTTTGTCCAATTTTGAAAAAGCATGTTGCGAGCCTAGCCTTCATTTTCGCGGGAATAGAAATCAAGGCCTCTTTGTAATTGAGCTACCTTGTATTGTGCCCTTCTTTCTCGAATTGCAAATCGAGGCATTCGCGGCACGCCTCGACGTCCCGGTCAGATTTTGCTAAAACACAGGCAACATCATCAACCGTATCATCGCTCTTCCTGCTCAGCTCTGACACACCAACAGACATTTGGTTTTCAGCTGGTGACGAATCAACACCCACTTGATAATCCTTGTAGCAGTCGTGATTTTTTGATGGGTGCGAGATCTGGACACTCTAAAAAACATAATTGTCCTGTAAAATCTTGATGGTAATGAAATAATAAATGAGCATCCACACTAGGAGTAGAGCCAATCCCTAACCAATGCACTAATAATCCAGGATACCTACGTCCCAAGCATTTCATACAGTTATGCATCCCTTCACGCGCCTCAGATAAACCATTTCTCTGTACCACCTTCATGCATTGCATGTGCATATGTGGCTGGAGGACATTTGAGTTCTCTCCATGATTTGACGCTGTCATACTGGCAATGGGTTTTTCGCGCGATTGTGTAGGACCAAAATACCAGGGCGTTTGAGTACCATGAATTTCTTCGCATAAAAAAAAAAAAAAAACTCATCAGTATAGAATTGGTCACGAAAGGAATCGCAACGCCCGTAGGTTTTACCAGGTTGGACAACTTGTTCTCGTGTTTTCAAAGATTTCATCACGAATACGACATATTCGACTTCTCCCGACACGAATAAGAACTCACCGATGCTGTCAGATTCACTTGTTTCTTTCACGAAATTTCTGCAGTTTTGAAAAACAGCGGACGTTTTAACAGACATAAAAGCCGGCTGTTCGATTGCTCTTGAGTTTGCATTTGTTCTTGCCGATCCAAGTTCTTGTCAGAGGTTGATATTGGGGTTGGAGATTCTTTCAAAAATGAACATTCATCAGAAAAGCTGCAATACATTTTCACCCGTACGAAAGTGTGTGGCATACCAGTGATTGTGAATTTTGCGGTATGGTGATCCACCTCATCTAACGATATGCCAGACACTCCAGCTTTAATTACCATGCAATGCTGACATCTGCTATATTGCTCTCGTACGGTGGTACGTTTCTTATCATATTTATATGTGCGGTATACTTTTTGATACAACTGACCAAAACTTGGCCGCAGATGACATGCGAAAACCCATGCGACCATGCTCACTGGTCGTAGCGATCGCATCGTGCAAATTCTTGAATGAGTTGCGGCCCTTCACATGGAGGTTTCACGAAAATGGAGTTGTGGCAGTAGAGTCATTTCTGCTCTTGGCGAGTGATCAAGCCGATGCTTAGAATGCTATTGTGATTTCAACTATCAATGAAAGGAATACGTATAGCATTACAAATGCTATTGTCAAATCATACGCACGTCACAACCGTAACCTTCTTCAACAATCTGAGCTGCGATAAGCAAACGCGACAGATAGTCAAGCTTAAAGAACATAGCATCAAGGTGTCGTCAAGAATATAAGTCGACTTTTAACTGAACGTGGAAGATTCAAAAGCGGTTAAATCCTCGTCACACACGGAATACGAAATATTGAAAGAAGCTGGACGATGCTTCCAATATTTACGATGAAGATGCGCAGATCTGTGGAAAATCGTATGAATAGACACAGGGAGCTCAAGGCTGAGGTGTTAGAATGGAAGTTGAAAAGCTTCAAGATATGAGAATCTCTATACAGATAATGCAGCAAATTCATGATAGCAAGGAAAAATTATCAGTGACACTCAATTAGCTGAACGCGATAAAAAACGTTAGGGATAGCATGACGAAATTGCAAGTGGAATCGAAGAGCGGGAACGGAGCTACCTGCACTGGCTTCACCGCATCATCCTGGATTGATTCGGTAGCGCTGGAATCTATTAATCGAGAAGCGTTCAGAGAAAGATGTCTTTGAGCTGTCTTCGAAGCCCTCAAGAGTTTGATGATTTTGAATACAAGAAAGAAGAGAAAAGGCCAAGATCGATTTTGGAAAGGACGTGATGCATGACAATTCTCGCGAAAATCTAGCTCGCTACATATATAGCTCAACGCGCAAGGTCATCGTGAAGTAACGCAGCGTTGGAAATAGGGAAGAATCTTACACTTATGATGTAAGGAAAGATTACCACGTTCGGAGTTGCGCCTGATGATTAGCCCGGTTATAAGTCTTGCAGACACTCTAGAGCACCTTTCTCAGCATTCTTAGGATTTTGTTTGTACGCCTGAACGCACTAGTCGTATAGTCGACCGGTCCCTCGCTTATATCAGCATTCAAATGTGGTGCATGCAATTGCCACATCATATTCGACTGATGGAGCGAAGCTAACGCGGCTACTAGGACACCGTGTAGTGTGTGTAAGGTGGGATTCCTTCATGTAGTGCATGGCAGTTTTGTAAGCAGACAAATACTCAATGTAGCTCGCTGCAATAATGCAACCTGCGCTCTTTCTCAAGAAGAATGCTCTGAGTCATTCATCGGGCGGGATAATCAATGCGTTTTATCGCTTGCTTTAGATAGCCTTTAACTCGTACTCGGGCAGAGTAAAGTGGACAACTGGCTCATTATCAAACTGATTCACTTCAAATAGGCCCACCTTTAATTTAGCATGCCAAATTGTTTCCTTTTGTACCACCATTTGAGACGATATTTCTAATGGTGATGCTCGGAATGCTACGAGTGTAATCTCTTTACTGCAGCATCTTGACAAGCTTGAAGCCCAAATGCCGCAATTGTAAGTAGGACGTGCATATGGACTTTGCTGCAAATTTGGACTCGCAACTCTGGAGACATAATTTGGATCACATACACAGTGGCTTGGCCCTCGTAGCCTATCTGTTTGCGTCGTCGCACTAATGAATTTTACAAAAGCCGCGAGCAGACCAGCCACGCCAACGTGACAGCTTCACGATAGTGAGGGTCGTCTTCTCGAGGCTACGATTTTCCTATATTCAGTCAAAGTCAGGCGACAGGATGCAAATGTCGGCGACTGCTGGGAGAGAACGTTTAGCTCCAAAGGGACCCAGCGATGCACAAAGATCAGACATGAAACTCATCGCTGTATTCACGCGGTCTTTATACTTAACCTATAGCTTACTTGGACATCATCATCTTGACAAACTCCTCATAGTTAATCTGTCCATCACCATCGACATCAGCTTCTCGAATCATCTCATCAACCTCTTCATCCGTTAATTTCTCTCCCAGATTTGTCATAATATGACGCAATTCTGCTGCAGATATAAATCCGTTAAGATCTTTGTCAAACACTCGGAATGCTTCTAAGATCTCTTCTTCCGAATCAGTATCCTTCATCTTGCGTGACATCATGGTCAAGAATTCTGGGAAATCAATAGTTCCGTTGCCATCGGCATCTACTTCATTAATCATGTCCTGAAGCTCCGCTTCCGTCGGATTTTGTCCTAACGAACGCATCACTGTACCAAGCTCTTTCGTTGTAATCGTTCCATCGCCGTCTTTGTCGAATAGTGAGAACGCTTCTTTGAATTCACCGATCTGCTCTTCGGATAATTGCTCGGCCATCGCTAATTGAGATATGAATTACTCGATGCAAATTTAGAAGTGACCGTCTGCGGGTGTAAAAGCTATTTGGATCCAAACTGTGCAAACGTCTAGTCCTGCTGCGTCCCTCGATAAACCTAAAACCAAAACTCCTTCACTTTATCACATAAGTAGCCGATATCGATCGGTGGAAAGCATTCACTCTAACATGTCGCCACATAAATGCAAGTTGGTGATGATCGATCATGGATAGCGGCCACATGGACATATAAAAGAATGGTGCTGCTCGTCGTGCAATGTTGGAGAATGACAGTTCGACATCGACCTGCCGAATGATCCTTGTTTTATACCGCGATAAATGTTGGAAATTTTGATTTCAAGGAGCAGTAATGATGCGATTGTATTATGTTGTATCAATATGGTACACAGCCTCTTCATTAGCTACCTGATGGATCGATATCGCGATATCAATCGCTTTGAGCCGCAACCGAATGTTGCTCCAAAATAGAATATCGAAGACAGAATGCATACAAAATATAAGAGCAATATTATAGCCAACCGATTCAATACTCTACTCGTAAACATTTTATCAATTTGCCGAGCCATTGCTTACAGTTCTTTTGACTTGAAACTGGCGACGCCATCATATACACAACATTCCCTAATGCACGTGCATAAACTCCCTCTTCTCGCAATCTGGTGATCACTTTTGCTGCGTCCTGACAAGTATATCCGGCACAGTCAGACTTTAGTTCCACAACACACACTGTACCAATTGCGAAAACACGCTCCACGCTGGTGAGAATAGAAATTTCCAAAATAGAGTTCTGCTCCCACAACATACTTTGCGATAAAGTGGCGAGCTTGACTGGGTTTTTACAAGTCAATTCGTTTGTCTTCTGGAATTGCTCTCCGATTTCGTACATGTCTAGTGCTGTATTTGCAGCGGCGCAACCCACAGGATTAGCTGTGAATGAGTGACCATGCAATAACGCTTCTGACTTGGAATCTGTGTAAAAGCTAGTGAAGATCTCTTCACTAGTGAGCGTCACAGCGAGTGGTACGACACCACCCGTCAACAGCTTTGCGAAACAGGAAATGTCTGGGTCCATGCCGATCAAATCACGACCAGATTCGACGCCCAAACGCCAGCATCCTGAAAATACTTCATCGTATATCACGGGGATCCGGTACTCTCGACATACCTCGACGATGACACGTTGGAAAAGAGGATCGACCAGGATCATACCACCAGATCCTAGCAGTATAGGTTCTAATACGGCAGCACCGATACACCACCTATCGATATCGTCCAGGATCTTACGAACATAATCTCTATATGTGCCATAGAGTGAGTCGAATTGACATCTTTTCTGATCGAAAACGTCTTCAAACGTGCTGAACTCCTTCATATTCGGTACTTCATTAATGCAGATGTCGGACGGAAGTGAAATGGTCAATTTGCCGCTCCTGAATGCCACGGAAGGAACTTGAAGAAGTACTGCTTTGGGGCGATACCAAGGATGCTGTTTGTTGTTGAAATCTCCGTTTTCCACGATATTCATCACGCCCAAGGTATCACCATGATAACAATTGGCTTGTGCCAACACACACAGATTACTCGCGTCCTCATATTCTCCGTTCTGATCCGTAATGTACTTTCGAAATGCCATTTTCAAAGCGACTTCAACAGCTGTGGAGCCATTGTCGGAAAAAAAAACACGTGAAGCCCATCCATTTCCAAAGCTCTTTAGTAGTCGTTGACTTAGTCGAAAAGCAGGTTCATGAACGTTTTCGGGGAACATGACATGGCCAAATCGCCCTGCAGCGTATGCGAGCGAAGTCGCCATCTTAGCGTTCCCATGACCAATGCCTTGCGTCCACCAGCTCGCACATGAGTCAAACATCGAGTCTATAGACTTATGCTCCTTGTTCCAAACTTGAAAAGTATCACCGTACGCGGAATCAATGACGGTGGGCCTTTTGTTAGAGATTTGCTTATGTTGAGTAAATGGCCACCAAAAGATGCTACTACCCTTGTCTTCCAATTCAAAAAGCCGCTTGAGTCGCTTGGAATGAAACTCGTTAAGAGTTGAGACGACCTCATCGAACAGATTTGACTGTAATGCGTACCATTCCGTTAACGGTTCAGAAGCAGGTGGGAGCTTGGGGAATGTGTACAGAGGGATCGAAAGTTCAGACACTCGTAACTCGATAGCAGAGGTATTATCCAAGTCCTCTTGTTCCAGCAAACACAATGCAGCAAGATCGTAGCCTCGAATCAAGAGACTTTCCATTGCAGAGACTGTTGCTGAAATTCCACCCAACTTTCCATCGCCGATCAAAATCACAGGAAGTCTCAAAGCTCTGTACACATCAGCTTGACAGGATGATGACGCAGTTGGACTGCAAACTCCTCCCGCCGTCTCGACAAGTCTCAAGTGATTCGTACGCGGGCCGGTGAGATCTACCGCTTGCAGTCGTTTTTCGAGCGTATGAATCAAAATCTCATCAGACAGAGGTTTACTCTCGATTTTTGCAGCCAAGTGAGGTGACACTGGCGCCTTCCATGAGAATAAAGTCTCACACTGCAAATATTCTGATCGATTGACGTGACGCTTTACAAAAGCGGCGTCGCTATTTGGGGCATCAGTGCCTGTCTGTATAGGCTTAATATAAGTGATTTTATATTTGTGATTTTCTATCGCCGAGCGGCAGATACCCGCTGTTAGCACTGTTTTCCCGACATCGGTGTTGCTACCGAAAACTTGGAATACCGGAGCATCGATATTGATCGATGATGCGTATTTGTGAGCGTGCAACTGCTCCCTCTGTTGCTGTACGCGGTCAGGAACGGGAACGATTCCACGGTGATAATTACGCCATCTGTTCGAGCGCTTGGCTACGCGATAATATGCGGCCAGCATTTTATGTCGAATGAATGTTTTTCAATTCTGTTATGTTATTATTCTTCGATTGAGTATGTCGCCAGCGCATTGGAGGTACCCGATACCTGAAGATCATTTACGATTTATCCTTCGAGGAAGAGGTAGTGTCATTTGTATCCATGCACTGGACGTAGTTGAGAGTTTATTAGGCTCGAAATGCTGTCTTGCCCATGAAAATCTCACCCGAGCTTTTCCACATACTAAAGTGAAGATAACATCCGATTCATGGCGATTTATTTTAGTTCAGAGATCAGAAAGTTTCAGACGTTTCTGAGTATTTGTAATACAAAACATCAGGTCCGCGCGTTGATACTGAGAGAATAAGCTGGAAGGATTATCACTTGTAACTTATGCTTATGAGCACGGAATGCGGTATGGACTGAAAGTACAGCTTCCTATCTTTATTCACGCAAAACAGATTCTACTGATTCTGCAGCATGAGGTTCGTTGACGTGATTGTATGGTATGTATCGTGTTTTGGCATGATTGGGGTCAGAAGTGGGGATAATACCGCGAAGACCGCGCCGACGGACGGCTGCTGTGCTACTTGCATCGGCAAGACTTCGAATGTGCCGTACACGTACGACCCGGTTATACATAAAGAATGTTCTGCTGCAAAAGGTGTTTGCTGTTATAATTGCGCTAAAGAAGGTGACTCGGAGCCTGATGTACTTAACGCGAAATTCGGTAACGGGGGAACTACACCGCAAATTGTCGATGGGAACTGGATTCAATTAAAATGGTCGGGGATAGATCGAGTCACGTATGAGTACTATACCAAAGGACACAAAAAGGTGACCACAGTTCGTAATTCAAGCTCTGAAGCAACAAAAAAAGCAAGCTATTTTTTTATATGTGCTTCCCGGGGTGCCGGTAAATTTGTCCTTCGTGGGTGGGGACCCGATGCTTGTCTCCTGACAACTCCAGAGTTTACAATTGAGATCACAAGCGCAGGTGCAAACGGAGGAGCGGCAAAGTGTTCGGAAAATTCAGATGGTGCTCTTTCAGATTTACTGAATACAGAGTCCCAGAAAGGTAGTCAGACTTGCAATTTACAACGAGCATCATGGAAAGTTGGAAAGGATGGTTCCAAGGAGTGCGTATGTACAAGCGATTGGAGCGGACCTCCGTCATGCTCAGGGTTTCCCTGGTGGAAGACAGCTGCAACGGTTGGTGGTGCTTTGGCTGCTCTGGTGAGTGTCTCACACTTTTATTGGAGGTCTTGCTGACATTGTTGACATCCTCGTAGTTTTCCATTGCTGCATCTGTCAAAGTCTTTCTTACCAATCGGAAAAATAAGAAACAAGCTGCCGCAAAATTTGATGATGATGATACGGTATTCTCTCCCGCGACATCTTCATTCGATTCCAGAAAAGAGCGTATCAGTCTGCCAAAGGCGTCCAAGCAAGAATACACGCTGTGATCCCCGCTACTATAATTCAATGTATAGTTGTATGTTTACGTTTACGGGTCACATGTTTCCTCTTCGCGGAAAAAATGCATAGAAATTGATGTTTCGAACGCTGTCTTCACTCTTCTGTATCCCAGACATCCCGTCTTTTTGATGCGTTCTAGCTTACAGACATCTCTGATCCGCAATATAGCGATTTGCTTGATAGTAACACTTCTTCAGGCTGTGGATCAGCGAGACCGTTGCACGATACAATAAGCTCGAGTATCAAATCTCAAAGAAAGCAGCAAGCACACTAGACAGTGAAATCACAGATTGAAGGAAGAATTATGCATTGTTACACCCGTAAACATCGACAATTCAAGAAAAAGCACAGCTAAAGCTCAATCAAAAAACTCCTTTTTCTTCATTTTCGGCTGTAAACACTCCAAAGTATTGCTCATAATCGTGCCCGTGCTCTGTAACAAGCGGATCATGTGGTTGACGGTCGTATGCCATAAACCAAAAGACTGGAGCCGTATTTGCGCTTTCGAACCACCACGTTTGCACTGCCTGAAAGTAGTTTTTCTGTTGCTCAGGGCTTGGAATATTTTCGGGAAGACCGTCAGGTGCCTTTCCCGAAGAAGGAAATCCAGTTTCGGTGATAACAAATTTGCTGTCTGATGACGGGAAGCGACTCAAAACTTGATTCCATTGCTTGTCGAGTATGTCAATTGGTTTTGTTTTATCGTATCCCTCCGAAAAGAAAGGATAAATATTGAGACCAATTATGTCGCAACTGTCAACCAGTCTTGCCATCTCTTCCGTGGAATATTTGTTGAGAAAAGCACCCGCTTGTTGTGCGGTTCCTACCTGTACATGCGAAGCCCCAGCTTCAGACAAATGTTGTTTGACGCGTTCGACCAGAGAAATAATGGCTTCCACACTTTTCTTTCCACCAGTTGTGATGAGATCCTCATTTCCAACAAAAATTGCTTTGACGGTGTCTGGATTCGCCGCAGCAGCAGTCACCGCTGTTTTGAGCTCCAAATCATTCATTTTTTCGTCTTCGTAATCGTGTAGACCGAGGTAGAGCTTGATCTTGTACTTGCTGGCTACGCTGGTGACATCATTACCATAGTATTGGGCACTATATGTCCGCACAATCGAAAATCGAGTACGCAACTGAGCAAAGTCTTTATCGAGAATTTCGGCCACGTGACTAGCGTCACTGTTACGAAGGGGGTAATTCAGAGCATGGGAGGGATCATAGCATGTGCCAAAAAGAAAAGGACGAATTAACTCTGACATTCTGGATTGTGAATCATCTTGTGGTTCGTCAGCTGATAAGGATCGATATGGTTGGGGAGGTGAATTGCTTTTGGTAAAATGGCTTTTGTGATGTGGAGGACCATGTATAGAGCCCTGGAGAAGCACTCGTCTCTGACGTGAGGCCCCATGCACAGAGTTTGGATGAGATTCTGGGCCACTTTGGAGGAGCTCTCGAGATTCAGGCTGCTGGGTGGAAAGACCACGATCAGAATTATATCGACTGTGATGACGAGGGGTATACTGAATGGTTGATTGTAGGGACCCATATGTTGTGGAGTCAACGGTACCAAGATCACCTCCTTGCTTCAAATTCGTGCTACTTCCAGCGTCACGATGCGTGTTATCCATTGGTGATTGAGCCGAGATGAAAGTTTGTTGCGCAGCAAGCGAAGCGAGAAGGGCCAAATTCCAATAGGACAGCTTCATTACTGTTGTAGATGCACTCCAATCGAGAAATGAGAGTAAATCACTTCTTTGATGCTTTTTACCATTCAGTGAACTTTCTACCATACATTCTCGCTCGTATTGGATTTCATCTGTAATGTTATTCGTTCCTTTCGTCTCCAGTATGCTTGCGATGTTTAGTCAATTGGCAGAAAGAATAGCTACCCGTTTTACTGCTTACGTCACTCTTCACCCTGAATTAAAAAATGTGAGAACATCTTCCGCCTGCAGTAATTAGACAACATGCAATTGCATTATGCATAATAGCGATCTGGGATGAATACTGATGTAAAATACTGAACACTACGTTTTCGTTGGAAGAGCACGCACGAGACTAACGTGTTTCGTGACGTTCGTCTAATTCGAAACTTGCGGTACTTAGAGAATGCTATAGAAGATGCCGACCGACTGGAAACCAATTCCGACTGTAATATCTCATCTCTTGCGCTATTCTCCCGGTGACTGCGTTGAGACATGTTTTGGATGCGGGGTAATACATTACTATACGTAAGTAGTTTGCTAGTATCGGTAGCGTGCTAAGTAAACATCGGTCTAGCCGGCCACCGCAACCATTGGCTGTGAAGCTTCCATTCGGCGCCATTCTGCATACGTGGGTACGTCTCCTGTATGTAAAGATTGCACATGCGTTTCTTATCTCTCTACAGCGTGAGAATATAATACCCCGCTGTCGTCTGCTACCTTGCCCGAATCTCCCAAAAGGCTCCAAAGTCTACTTTGTACTTTCTTCATCGCTCTTACCCGCTGAGATACGATCTTACAAGTAACAAAAACTCATATTGTAAGCGGTATGAAGTCTCACCACGCCTCTGCAGTTTTCACAGTCAGACGTATACTATTCAGCTAGAAAAAGGCTCATATACATCGCCATTGAATGTCCCAGTACATTACTCAGCATACTTTTGATGACTTGATTACTGGACTGACTGGAAGCTGCTAGGGATCATCACTTCGGCTGAGTAGAGATAATCTGGTCTACGTTCATCCTATCGGGCAAGGAGTCATCAGTCAATTCCAGTAAGGATTCTCGTACTTCATTTCCGGCCGATATTCGACTCGTTCCGGCTGTGTAGCGCTTTGACCGATATTTACGAAGTTCTCTTCCTTGGTGGCGTGAGAGGTTTCATTCCAGTACGTATCACTTTGAGATAGAAGAATGCTGAAATTTTACGGTTTGCTGCACTCAGTCGACTGCGGTGATTCCGTTGGATCGAAAATGGGTCTCCAAAGTGCCATCCATCCCGACTTCTATGCAAGTATTTGAGGCTTTTGAAGGTCGGCTACTTTGGGAAGATGCCGAGCAATTGAGCCGTAAAGGTCGAAATCTCTATTCCAAATTGAAATTGATTTGTACCACAAATGCAGATCTCGTCGCATTGCTGAGCACGCAATTGAGATACGGAAATGAATATCGAGATTTACTGCTATCGAGCTGGTTGGATTCGAGTGTTGTGGACTGCTGGGTGACACGTGTGCGACCGGCTCTGTATATCGAGTGGACGACATTACGAGCACTTGTGGCGACCAAAACGACTCAGTTGGAGGAGAACATATTTCATGGAGAGAAAACGCTGCAAGAATTCATCGCACAAGCAATTGGAATTTTAGGTCATTTTCGAAAAAGCCATGAGATCAAAAAATTAAATGCCCGATTTCGAGTTAGTATGAAGAAGCAATGGTTAGCACTTACAGAGGATGAAGTGGAGAGGGAAGAAGTGAGAGCTGCCCATGTTGCGATGGTCCCACCTGAAGCGTTTCCTTGTGAACGGTTGATTCTGTCTGACTTACTGTCAGTCATTGAGGAACGATACGCATGTACATCGGATAAGTGGCTTTGGCTGCTACAGACTCCCACTGAACGCATTCTTCAAGTCGCTTTTGCAAATTACACCATGGAGCTGCATGAAAAAGTCTATCAATACCTCCGATTCATAGATCGTCAGATTTGTGTGCTGCTTCAAGTGAGGTCATTCTGGATGCTGACGCCCGAAACGATTGCAAAGCGTCTCGAAGCTAGATGTCCATGTATCTCGAAACGAGTTTCTCGCTGGGTCGATCGATTGCAGCAATACATCCAAGCTTGGCAATTCACATCAAATGGCAAGATCTTCTTAAACAATTTTCGAAAAGTGATCCAAGCCATCGATAACCCAGAACTTTTTCGCACTCAACTCGATGGGTTTGTCAGTACGGTCACCTATGAAAAGCTCGGAGCTTGGGGCTCAATACTAGTTTCGGATCGGGCGAAACGCCAGAAGATCATCGACAAAGTCAAAGATCACTGTTTGGACTTTTTGATATCGGTGCTTCCATCCATCAAAATGGACACACTGCATGGTGTCTATGAACGAATCGAATACTCCCTTGCTCACTTGGATATCTCCAGTTTCCGCATACGCAAAGAATATGTAAAGGTGCGATTGGGGAATTTTACCGACGATGAGATAATCACTGTGAGAGCTCACCGTCTGAAAGGACGAATGCACAATCTTGAGTGGACATTTGCACAGAAATACTTTCCATATTTGAATGGAAGCGGGCTGGCGGATGCCTACCTAAGTGGAGGGCTTATATCCTTGGGGTTGAAAGCTGAGCGACAAATTGTAAATCGAGAAACCCAGGAATTTCGACCCATTCTTGTGCTTCACTCTATCGACATTGAGATTCGAGATGAGCTGAAGCTGACTGTGCAAAAGTCGTGGTTCAGTGCGCTTTACAACTTGCTCACATCGATGTTTGCGACTTTGATTCGCGAGTATGTGGCAAAAACGATCGAGTCCAAGATTCTGATGCATCTCGTCAACTTTTTGGAGACTCTGAATCAGCAAATGGAAATGTATTGGCCTTTAATTTTCCAAGTACTGGAGATGCGGGTTGAGGATCTACCAATTGCTAGCCCTTGGCGTGGCGCGAAACCTGTGGAAATCCAACCTGATGATGTCGAGCTGCAGTTCAAAAGTGTGCGAGAAATACCCTACACATTTAATAAAGGTGTGCTTCATCGTCACATGCACGTCAGTGGATACCGTGCCGCTGGCTCAGACTTGGAAGCCACACCAGAATCCATGTTTACAGCTCCCAGTTCCAAGACCTCCACTGCTGCTACGAAGCAGATTGGCATTGGATCTCGTCTGATCGCCATCAATGGGCTTTCTTGTGCAAAATTGAGCGTTCCAGAGCTAAGTGCAGTGCTTCAAAACCTTACTGAAGAACTCACGATACGATTCTCAAAGGAGCCCGAAGATATCACCAAAGCGTTACAGGCACGCCAAAAACTCCACGAGCAGCGGCTTGCCCTGGCTCAGCCAAAGATTGTCGAAGTGGTGCTTTCTGAAGAGGGTCCATTTGGAATTCTCTTACGGGAACGGCCACTTGCAAGATATGGAGCTATTGTTGTTGGTTTTGCGGACGGTCCATCGAAAACCCAAGCGGAAAAAAGCGGTCGAATCAAGCCTGGCATGATCTTAATCAAAGTCAACGAAATTGACTTGCGTTTTCATAAACTCCCAGAGCTCCTGGAGATCTTGCGAGCAGCAACAAGTCGTCCAGCAACACTCCGATTTGCATCAACACCGGATACTGTCGTCACCCTACGTGATTGGCCGCCAATGATAGAGCTTGAAGTTGAGGAAGAGGATGATGAAGACGACGATGACGAAGATGAGAGTGAGGCTTCAACTTTGGAAAAAAGCACCGAAAGTTTGAATTTTGTGAAATCAGCTGAGCTGAGCGCTGATGAGGAAGGATTGAGTTTGAATGTACCAAAAGCTGATATGCGGAATAGGAGCAATTTATTCCAGAATTATGTCACTATCGCTGGCTTCCAGCGAGCGCCATCTCAAGCTCAGAAATGTCGTTTACTGGATCTTGGAGATGTATTGCTGTCTGTTAACGGTACGCCTCTCACTGCACCTTTCCAAGAGAGCTTTGCATCCATTCTGTCGTCTTTACGTGAGATTGTGACCAGCAAGCAACCGATGCATGCGATCTTTGTATCGAAAGAAGATTTCATGAAGAAAAGCATTTTAAATTCTGAGAAGATTAAGGGCGATGAGGGCGCTGGTGAGCGATTTTATGAGATCCAGAAGAAAGTGACGTTTTCAGCGCCTCCACTGGGTATTTTATTTGGTAATTTGCGTGACCAAGCAGCATACATTCTTAGATACACATCAAGCCAGGGACCAGCGGAACGAACCAAGGTGCTACGAGTAGGAAACGCAATATTGCAGATTTGTGGAGAGAATGTCGGTATGGAATCCACGCCTGCATCTATAGAGCAGATGATTCATCAAGTGCGCGGGCCGCCTTATTCGATAAGTGTGCGGGATCTTGAGCTGCAACGCGCTCTATATAAAATGTAGAGCGCTGTAATTGCGCAAATACGGTACATAGATGCCGTTATTTTCTGTTATTAAACGGCTTTTTGAACAAGAGCCAAAAAAGACATTTGCAGCTCATTCTGTGACTGTTTCTCTTTCGTCGCCGTAAGCGCCCTATCTCTATATAATTCCCACACAATGAGCCGATATGGAGCTCCAGCGAAAGGGCCAGAAGATCAGACAAAGCTGAAGAAAATTCTCGACGAATTGATCAAACGCGAGGACAACAAATTTTGTGCAGATTGCGGCGCTCGAGGTGAGTAAAGGCTCATTGGTACGTTCTTCGATCTGCGATGCTGCATTTAGGGCCGCGATGGGCTTCAATCAATCTTGGCGTTTTCATTTGCATCGCGTGCTCTGGAATTCACCGCAGTCTGGGCGTCCATCTGACCTTTGTTCGCAGTGTGAATCTGGACTCATGGACATCCGACCAAGTGAAGGTAGTGTGTACAGTGTTTTTCCTTAATTGAAGACTCTAGTTGAAGTTTCCTTTGATAGCAAATGCAAAAATGGGGAAATGCGCGCGCAAAAGAGTATTATGAAGCTAATGTTCCGCGAGATCTCCGCCCACCAACAGAACACTCGAATGTACGAGATAAAGAAATGTGGATTCGAGACAAATATGAACGTCGTCGTTTCGTGGCTCGGGAAGGAGACGGCTCGAATCGCGAGGAAGGGCATCGTGCTTCGAAACAAGGGAAAGCAAAACAAGAGGAATCTGCTGGAAATGAGAGGCGAGATTCAAATGAGAATAAAACTCCTATGACTGCGGCTTCTCGGACTTCATCCCATCACAGAACCCAGCAAAATGGAGAGGCTTTCAAGGCAACGCAGCCAAGTGCACAACGACCAAAGGCTCCCGTAACACATGATATTCTATCGTTTGATGAGTTTCCTGCTCCCAGTACTTCGCTACCTGCTCCAGTCCCGGTCACGGCACCACGGATCCCAGCTCCAGGAGCTTCTGCCCCATCACAGCCAATACAAAGTCAAGGGGGGCAAGGACAAGACGACTGGGCATCTTTTGATAGATCCTCTGGTCAAATGGACAATTTCCCGAATCCTTCTTCAGTGGCTCCACCCTCAAATCAACATCAAAATAAAATGGCTTCTATCATGGCCAACTTTGGACCTAATCCTAGTGCGTCAACCACCTCTAATAATCCATTCGGCATGGTGAATATGCCTGGAGCTTGTATGCCAGGTCCGATGATGACACCTGCCACACAAGGGATCAATCCAATGATGCAAAATCCCATCCCCAATCCGATGATGAATAACAGTATGGGCATCGCTATGTATCCGAACCAAGGAATGGGAATGATGGGGCATCCAGTTGGGCAATCGGTTGCGCATCCAATGGGTCAGATGTTTGCGAACAGCGGCGTTCATCCTGGTAAGATAGCATATATACTGTTTTGCTCATCGCTCTCTAAACAGGTATTAAATGTTCTATGCGAAGGGATGATGAATCCAATGATGTGTCAACCTCCAAGAGCAATGCCGATGTACGCCGGAATGCATGGAGTACCGAATGCGGGTATGCCAATGGTTGGAAATTTTGGTCCAACTGCAGCAGTGAATACAGTGAATACAAACGGTTCTTTGTATCAGCAGGCTTCGCTAGGCAGCTCAAATGCAACGATGCCAACAAATGGACTGGATAAAGCGTTCGTTAATTTAGGTCAGGAAAACTGTGGAACTCAGAATACGCAGAGGCCTTTTGGGTTTTAGTGTATACATTCTTTTCAATAGAATGAGATGTTGAAACTTGTGTACGGGCGACTTGGGTCTTACATCCATCCAATCAAGTGGGACGAAGAGCGTATTTTAGCTACTTCTCGATTTTGGCACACGACCTCTTCGCTTTGAGCGAAAAAAGCCAGTGAGGACAATCGGGTGTTTTTTTGGTTTTTCAAGCCGATGCTCTATTGTATCTTCATGCTGCTTTTCCTGCATGCGTAATTGGAGGACGCGCCGAACCTCCATTCTTGCTTGGTTTCTTCTCCAAGCACATTGGATCATTATGACCGAATTGAGTTCTTGCTGAGCGCAAAAAGCACCCCATGCTTTCTGATATGCTTTCATCCGTGCCTTAATCACCTGCTCACGCTCTTTTGCGTGATAATGCGTGCGTCGTGATGGTACTTCGCGCATCAGAAGGTGTGTGAGCTGGTCCTCATACACCAGGGATAATGTGGAGTGTTCGTCCGACATTATGGCTGCTTGATAAGGGTGCTGATCATCTCTCAATGCTGACTTCAATAAATTTGCAGGCCTCACAATATCCACGTCTTTGCGGTCAATCAGCAGATCCTCGGGGGGATAGTCTCTGATACCTCGATGTGAAAATATCTGTCCAACAGCGACTCGTCTTCCGAATTTCCTCGCCTTTTCAGTATCTTTCCTCTCCCGTATCCAAACATACTTCCATCGATCTTTCAGTGCGGAGATAGGCACATGACCCTCAGTACCGACCCCATCGATTATGATTGTCACAAGTCCATGACGATTGCTTGGTACACTGACGATAATCCCGGACTGGATCACTCGTATGAATTCAGTCTTCCTCGTCGGCCAAGTTTTGACGTATAAACCGCAAAGTCCCGCTGTTTCGCCCGGTTTGCATGCAAGGGCGTAGGAATCGTCCATGATCTTGAGCTGAGTCAATTTACGAGGAATGAATCGTTTGAAGGTTCCATTCGTTGCAAACCCTGCACTGTACTCATCCCTGCGACATAGATCCATCATTTCGTCCAGTGTCTTACCCTCGACACGCTTCCAATTCCCCGTCGGAAAATCCTTTTTTGGGAAAAATGTGAAGGTAATGGCCAGATTTCTTGCCAAGTTGGCATCTACCAATACTTCTCTGCCAAGAACGCACCAAATTGGTAGTGTATCGCCATTTCGTACAGCTTTTTTCCAGAAACGCTGAAGCCGAGTGACAGCCTCATTGTAGCGTACAAGCAAACGCTGCCTATACTTTCGCGTGGCAAACCCTCGAAACAGAGCTTGTAACCTTACGATTTCATTGTTCAGCTTGTTTAGTTTCAGTAAAGATTTGCATCGCTCTTCCTCTTCCTCCATTAGTAAGTGTTCAGCTCTTTGCAAAGCGACTTTCTCCAAATCATTGAGCGCAGGCCACAAAATTGCAGAAATGGGAATCCAGTGTTTGATATTATTTATGAGCACATGACGATTTTTTGTCTCTTCGTGCGGCAGTATACTTGCCTGAGTCGCTTGAAGCCTGACGTGATAGAAATCACGACGAAGTTTTGCTTGAACTGCGGCATTGTAATCAGTGTTGCATTGTTCCAGCAGTGCTCGATATTTAGAGCACTCGATTCGAAGCTCTTCGATTTTGTTGTTCATTCTATCACAATCCTGTCCAAGTAGGGGCATGACAGCTGTCTCCTGCTGAAATGCTTGTGAAAGCTCGTAAATGTATTTGATGAGAATTTCTTTTGAATCTTGTGACTGAATTGACTCTACTCTGATTATACAATCCGTGATTCCGTACAAAATCAGCCTTTTATACTCTTCCGAGTCGCTACTGATTTGATCGAAGCGATAATCGTGTGCTTGAGCTGTAGGCTGTGCTTCATTGTTTAGACTCGAGCCTATTTGTTGCGCGACTGAACCATTGATAGATAAAGGTTTATCGACTAAGGTGACGAACTCCGTGATACACTCGTTCACTGACGGCATGTGAGATCTCATGCGTAAAACAAGTTCCAAATTCTCAAGCTTTTTTGCCGCGTTTCGGAAATCTGAGCGCAGTTTCTCCAAGTCAGACACGAGATAATGAATGGTTCGTTGATTATGATGCATACAAAGATAACCTTTTGTACTCATTGCTGCCGTAATTCGATGTTTCATATTCAGCTATAGTCATAGTGAGCATACACATGATACGATAAACTTGGTGTAAGGCTTACTGCGGTGCGCATGTAGTCAGAAAGGTATAAAAATGGGTCCATGGGGTGCAGCAGTAGAGTTTGTTTCATTCCCGCAACAAGATGCTTCCATACGTTGTCCTCTAATTCGAATGAATTTATTACTCCGCCATCGAGCTGAAAGCACTGCTGGTTCCGTGTAGCGTTCATAGATTCTGATCCGCTATGAGCAGAACTCATTTATCTTGCACTTGATGGCCTAGAATTGAATCAAGACTCTCAAACGGTGTGTGCGATCATTGAGCTTTATATATAACTAATCAGCATCTACCCCAAGGCAGAATACCATCGCCGTGCGTTTCTGATAAAATGTTAGACGCTGTCGATATTTCTTTACTGAAAGCAGTCAGGGATTAAGAGATGAGTAATTGATGAAACAAGAACGCAGTCACTATACAGAAGACCTTGCATCGAAAAAAAGATTTGCATTGAACCCCATGGAATCTATTCTTTTATACTTATTTGGTGGGAGGGCTATGTCGGGCAGCCACGATGCGAACAGTATATACTGCATCGTCATGGAATTGAGCATTGTTATAGCCGCATATTTCTTTGTACATTTAAAATCAGGAGCTTATACATCGACAAAGGCGCAGCTGGCGGTGATGATTACAGTCTATGCTTTACACAAAGCTCTCAAACGCACCCTTATTCCATTTCCATGAATAAACGAGCACACAATTCCCAAGTGGTATGCTCGATTACGATAGTATCTGAGGTGACATAAAGGCTCATGGGGGTGCACAACGACGTTCTGTAGTATACGACAAAGGTAGTTAGCATCATCAAAACAGCTCGCATTGCAGATCGATTTGGTCTTATCCAATACAAAATGTACAGCTTCAAGTTGTTAGGCAGTACCATAGTGTTTCTTCATACGATAATAGACGCAATCAATGAGTAAATAGAATGCAAACGAATGTCTCTGTTGACAAATATGCGACAATATGACATGTCGACACAAAACTGCTACAGGATTGGCCATAGCAAAACCAATCAAGACAGAAACAGCGTTGACTCATGCCATCTTTTGCTGGTGATTGGATTTACCGAAAATGCGTCAAAAAATAGTGTTCCTGTCCGCACAGTCACAATGAATTTTTACGATATAGAATCTGTGAATGGATATCCGTCGGAGAGAGTTCGTGTTCTATCGGTATCTGCGCTTATTCTGCTTACGGGAGTAGTTCTTGGGCTTCTTTTGGATGCAAATCAGAATATTCCGAAGCCTTACAATCGGATTTCGTCGATCATCGGATGGATTTACTTTATGTGCTGGAGTATCAGCTTTTATCCCCAAATTATACTGAATTATCAGCGTAAAACAGTTGTTGGGCTTTCGCTGGATTACACAGTTCTCAATCTGCTTGGGTTTTCGTGCTACGCGGCATTTAATTGCGCATTTTACTACAGCAGCACTGTGCAGAAGCAATACATGGAACAGCATCATGGGAATCGTAATGCCGTTGAGTTGAACGACGTATTCTTTTCGTTGCATGCTACATTGCTCATAGCAGTCTCATTGTATCAATGTATGATTTACCCACGGGGTAATCAACGCGTAAGCAAAGCGACTCTCACCTGGACGAGCGGAACGATTCTTACCAGTGTGATATTTGGTATGACGATCTGGATCAGTGGCAATGAACACTGCTCTTTTTTCAAAGTTATCAATTTATTATATCTCTTGAGTTATGTCAAACTATGCACAACATTGACCAAAAACATTCCGCAAATTCTACTGAATCAGAGTCGCCAGTCAACTGTGGGATGGACTATTTGGAATGTCCTTTTGGATATTGCCGGTGGATTCTTATCTTTTGGACAACAGGCACTGGATAGCTGGTCGACAAATGACTGGGGAGCGTTGACTGGGAATCCTGTCAAGTTTGGACTGGGTTTTGTAAGTATTCTGGTCGACACCGTATTTATCGTGCAACATTATGTGTTATATGCTGAGCGACAGCAAACGACCGACAAAATGGAGAAACGCCCGTTTCTGTATGACCTTGAAAATCGCAAGTAAATTCAAGTCTGCAAATCTTCGTCTTCAAAGCACCGGATCGACTACTGTATAGCAAATCGCTCTCCAATGTTGAGAAAGAAGAGCGACCGATGTTTTCTGATATGCTTTGACTTGTTCAGAGTCATACATTATGGAAGATGCTATTACCGATAGTCATCGTCGCCTTTATAAATATAATTTGAATCCGAGCTCTGTTTGCCTTTCACAAAGCCTCGTTTGACTGCTTCTGTCCCGCTTTTGGCTTTAGCTTCTTATTAGATGTATTGTATGTCTTACAATGCCTTCAACGTCAGCAAGAAATATGTCAAAGTGGAAGATCGAGACAACGACGGGAATGTGTAACAATTGGCTAACATCGATTGACTCCTTAATGGCTGCTAAGAGATCTTGGCAATTTTTCTGCACAATCTACAGAGTTTCCACTCTGCCTCCACGTCCGCCACATTTTGAAGCAATTGTTATCGCCGACTTCGAAACATCCGATTACTATGTCTGAAACTTTGCCAATAGATGACAAGTCAACAAATAGTTCCTATTTATGAAGCGAGTTCTATTCGAAGTGACGATACGGATGCCCCGCTTTCTTTCTTTACTTTCAGCTTCTCACCATCACGATCCATGAATAAAAGTGGAACCATACCAAGAAGACAACCGACAGTGATACCGATAGCGGACGCAAAAAAGTTGCACCAGTGGGTAATGGCCATATTAGCCTGCTTCTTGGACAAATTGGGATCGGGTATACCAATTTTACGAGCAAATTGCTCAATTACGCCTCCCAAACTCAGTCCAATGACATCGGATACTGTATTCCCGAGTGCCGCTGCGCACAGAATCGAAATGTGATACGCACCGTGAAAGTAATCTTCGATCATATCCCCAGCTGCAAGCAGTATAATGTTATCGACCAGCCCAAATCCAACAAAAGGTATAGCAGAGCCTAACATCACAAGTCGAAGTTGCTGATTTGTAGGCCGCGTCACTACGTTTTCATGTGATGTTTCTCCATCTTTTGAACTATTCAGCCCAAAATGTGACACGATACAAGCACGAAATTCCTCTTTTGAAATCATTCCATCATTGTTTCGATCAACCTGTCGAAAAATAGCCTCAATGTCCTTACTAATGGATGGACGCAGCGATGGAAATGCCGGTCGAGGTGGGAGTACATACATTCCGCTAAAACTCGTGGATTTTCGGGCAGCAAAGGGCTGACGTATGATTGGAATTGTTGTGGGCGGTTTTGTAAGGAAGAAATCAGTAAATCGCTTGTTTAAATGACTTCTCAATCCTCGTCGTAATGGACTCATTCAAGTAAAATGACAATGAAGCTAGAGTCTCGATGCTCACGTTACAAAAATAAAAAGCTTATTTTCAGCATCGAAAGGATCCTAATCGTATATATAGCATTTATTTACGAAGGAATTAAGTTGCGGTGGATTTAGATGTAAGGGTAGCTGTGAAATCATCCCATTGCATATCGTCTCCCAGAAACGGTGTCATTGCAGGCTTACACCGATCATTCAAGGAAAAGATCACCCGACTTCATCTACAGGTTGCTCATATCTAATCTACAATCATTCCAGATAACATTATATTATATGCTAGCGTGTATAAACTAATACAACATATCGTATCGAATATTTGTAAAGTTAGCATAGCACGCTCTATGTATTCTCACGTATTATCACATTAGCTAGGTCGTGCTGAGTCCGACGCTTTGCAAGATTATCGCTACAAAAAGAGTCTGCTTTGCGCTGCTTCATCAAGTCCATAGTCTGCTGAATCAGTAGAAGTATAAGTGATGAGCACGTTGACATCTCTAGCGTCTTCCCCGACGCATCAGCCTCTTCCAGTCTCGCTTTCTTCAATTGACGCAGACATTGATCTAGAGCTTCCTTTCGTTCATGAAATTGCTCAAAGATCTCTCACCATCCAGGCAAAACGCGCTGTCACGATTCAGAACGCGCTCGTAGCCTCCCAATGTACGTCTCTATCGTCAAAGCTTCCGTTTTATCGCTTTGACTTTCTTTTTAGTGCATCACTTTACGATCCACGAGGCTCAAAAACGCCTCAAACAGATAAAAAGATCAGAAAATGATATTTCGACGTTTCTGACGCAACAAGAAAGCACCTTTGACGCTTACCTGACCGCATTCTACGAGTTCTTACTTCCTTTGAAACCCGGCGAATCATTTCGACCCATTGAGACAGTTTTGAAGAGAATGTATATGACATTTTCTCAAGTCGCAAAGAAGAGCGGAAAGGAGGTACACTTTATATTTGTAATAAGACAAGAGATTTAAGAGAGCCTTTCATAGCTATTCATTGCGACGTTGGTTTTATTACCCGGAGACTTGGAGAGCAAATTGGACACAGCAATCGAATTGGCGCTCTTTGAACGACCGGAAGAGCGATGCAGCCGTATCATTCGAGCTAATGTTCTTCAAGAAGCCTTACATTGCTTATTACTATCTATTATCGCCATTTTCGAACAAGAAAATGTCGATACAATGTCACTTATCTCCACGAATGATGTAGTCATTCACTGTCTGAGGAACACGGTAGCTCATATTTTCAAACATCAGAACTCAGAGAGCGTCACTTTTGGTCAGCTTTGGTCGTGTTTGGAGGATTTGGAACCTGATGTTGTTGTTCCTTGGCTCAAGTACATCGACACGACCCAATGGCCCAAGTCAAAGCGATCGAATGGAATTTCAAGCCCCATGCATACTACCTCACATACTCCTTCAGTGGAGAGTGCTCTTATTCAGGTTGATTGGGATGATGAAGAAAAAGGAGAGCAATCTCATGAGGTCCAAGGAAAGGGAGAGAAAGAGGATGTTTCGGCGAGAAGCACACCCAAGCCAGATTTGACATTTATATTTTCAGGTGTGGATGGAGGCACTTTAGCGATCACGAGCACAGCAGCAGAGACGCTTTTCGACATTGTAAAGTGGACGTGCTGGACGCGTATGACTCCCAATATGATTTATGAGACGTTTCTGAGGCATACAGAGGACGGGCTTTTAGAGGAGAAAACGTTTTTTCGTATTGTTGAGGAGCTCTTGAGCCGAACAACCTCCAATCCACCACGAAAAGACGGCTTCAGCGACCTGATTCTTGATGTTTTTAAATCTTTCACAACCACGAAGCTGCAGCATGTCGATGCTATAGAGCTGGCTGCAGGGTTCAGCTTGTTCACTTGGGGCTCCAAAAGCGATAAATTAGCGGCTGCTTTCTACTTTTTCGACGTTGATGGCAAAGGCTACCTCAATTCTCAGCAATTATGGCGCTTCTTACGATCTATACTGATCATGCTATTATTCTTGTCTCCACCTTCTGATGGCGTCATTGTACGTCACGGCTCTATTTTCGATCTCGTGGATACTGGAGAGCAAGAAATACTCGAGAATATCACCGAAGGCATTCATGAAGATTTGAATAGAAACGAGGGTCAAAACGTTGAGCATACAATTACGACACAAAATTGGGGCGAAGAATTCACATTTGCGGACTTTGGAGCGTGGTACAACTCGGGAGGATTCAAGGCTATCAGCTGGTTGGAATTACTCGATCTTAGAAAATGGGCTTTTGTGTCACAAGCTTTTCAAGTTGATTTGCTTGATACCACTCCAGTACGATCGTGTTTCACGTTTGCAAAACGGTCAGAAGAGAATTGGGCGAAGGATGAGGCCAAGGAAGAAGACCCATTGCTGTTGTTGGAAATGGATGAGCATTCACAACATCACAAAGATTCCTCCACATTGCCTGGGATTGTATTGAAACATGATATCATCTTGGAATTCGATCTACCAGTTGACATCGAAGTTGGCGGTGGCGAGACTGGGAAAAGACCTTTTTCAGCTCTGTGCCTGGACAATGGAGACTTATTGAGTTACTTTGAGCTGCAAAGGGTGACCAAGTTTGATCAAGTGAGCTTATCCCGCCTACTCGAGGTCTTCACACCTTTTTTTGGACCGTCTAATTGTCCGTCTTGGAGCGTTCGTTCTGTCGCTAAAAGCATGGACAAAGATACGTTTGATGCTTGCATACAAGATCTGTTACCCGCATCGGCAAAGAGATGTCTACGAGAAGCACAGCTCAGCAAAACGTTCCGAAAATCTTTGAGCTTTTCCGCTCAAGTATATCCGGCCTTTTTGAGCTCCATGTCTCGAATTTACTTTGCATTCAATCGAGCTGGAACGGGAAAAGTTGATTTGAAGGAGCTTGTGTCTTCTTTCTCGCTCTTCTTTGCTGGATCAAAGAGTGAAAAGCTGGCATTCGCGTTCCGGTTGTTTGATGTTGATCGAGATGGAAGCCTTACACGCCGCGAAATGTGGAGATTTCTGAGGTCTTTCATGACGCTACTTTTGGTCCTTGGAAATGGCTGCGATCTATCGGCCCAAGCGCTTGCGAATATTGTGGACTCGGCCTCCATCTGCATCACGAATATGATTTTCAAAGACACACGAGCAACGCTGGAAAACCCAAGATTTGTGCTCCAGAATGCAGCATCACGATGTTCCCTTGATCAAGAGGTACGATCGATACCATCCGCCGTTCACACGGAGAGGAGGTCAATGGAAATGACATCAGAAAAAGCGGGAAATGATGTTGTATCGTTTGATGCATTCGCACAATGGTACTCAATGCACGGGTACAATATAATCGCGTGGATCGAGCTTTTAGACGCCAAAAAGTGGCCTGAAGTGCCGTCAAATGTTAGAGACGCCATACTCAAATTCACACGGCGGCAAAATGCGGCGATGCAGTACGTAACACAGGAAGACGGTCGAACTTATCGTGCATCCTCCACAGATACGGGGAAGAGTCAAACGCCTAAAAGCTTTTCGGAAAAGGACGACAAGCGAGCTAGCATTTCAACCGATCAAACGTGGTCGATTCATTCGGAGAATGAGCGCTATAGCTCGGAAGCCCTCGAAGCAGATCAAGTGAAATCCACGGCCAAGCTTCCTACCAGCACATCGGATGAGCTCACGGATCAAAATGGAAATGCGCAGGCTCTCAATACGGACATACAAACTGTCGCATTTCAATTCCACTCGGAGGTCGATGGGAAAGTCACGCTCCAAATTCGACTCAAAGATGTCGCGATTGTCTACACAATCTCTGAACGACTTGAATTGAGATCGATGAGCTGCAACGATTTACTCGACCGATTAAAAGCGCATGCTCGAAAGAATCAAATGTCAAAGAAGGGATACCTGATGGCCGTACGAAGTCTTGTTTCGGCGAAATCTCTGGTCAAAGAAGAGCAAGAATTCTTGTCTTTCCACATGCTTCGAATCTACTTTATGTTTGAGATAGAAACGATCGTTGATGCCGAGGAATCGTCCGAGAACAAAGAAGGACAACGAAGCTCGATGCTAGCTACTTCAAGCTCTGTTCATCTCGCCCAGCTCGTCGCGGGTCTGAGTGTATTCTGCGGCACGTCAAAAGGTCCCAAATTGAGCCTCCTCTTCCGCTTGTTCAGCCACAAAGAAGGATACGTTCATCGTCGACATTTATTCGATATGTTTCGATCCATTCTGGCTGTCTTATTCGCATTTTCAGCTTATTCGGCGAGATCCAATTCCGAGAATGTCGACGAATGGAACACCAGCTCTATCGCCGGTCAATACGCAAGTGAGCTCATTTCAAAGGTCTTTATCCAAACCAAATGCAAGCACGCGGATTATATTTCTCTGGAGGAATTTGCAGCGTGGTATGGAGCTGGAGGCTACATCAGCTGTCCCTGGCTCGAATTACTTGATCTGACGAAATGGCCAGCGGCTCAAGCATTCAACGCCACACGACAGCAAGCTCCGCCCGTTTATGCGTTCGATATCTCTGAGGAGAACAATATTTTACATTTCTCTGAAAGCGATATCTCCAGCTACCTCACAATGCTGAACGAAACAAAGCTTCCGGATGTCCCTTTAGGAGAGATATTTGACGCTGTCGTCGCGTACACGACCCCAATTGCCTGCAGAAATGAAGAAGCATCAGTTCCTACGTCGTATTCGCACGTCAATGAAGAGAGGGGGAAGCTTTATATCTCTCGGAAGCGGTTTTATGAATGCATTCGAAGCGTGATACCCAACAAACCAGATTCCGAGAAAGCTCAACAACTCGCTTCAAAGCTTTTATCTCGCATTTACAACAGTTTTGATCGAAAAGGAGTGAATCAAGTGAGCGTAATGGAACTCGCGTGTGGGCTGAGTATCCTCGGGAAAGGATCCAAAAGCCATAAATTGGAATTGGCATTCGAATTCGTCGCGAATATGCTCCAGCAAGGACACAGAGGAGGACCGAATCCATCGATTGAGATCAATGAGACACGACCGAATCGTACCCGAATGAAAGCACTCAACAGCTTATCGCAACCCGCCATGTTCCTATTCCTTCGATCGTTCTTACTGGCACTGATGGCGCTCAGCGATGTAACGTATCGACTTGGAATGGAGCGGATGTATATCGAGGCCGATGAGTTCATTGAAGAAGTGTTGAGCGATTTTTTGAACAATGAAAATGGAGCAGATGCGAAACGAGGCTCCACTTTGATCTCGAGGACGCGGAATCGAATCACATTCGAGCAGTTTGGAGAATGGTACAATAAAGGAGGGTATCAAATGATCTCTTGGGTGGAACTTCTCGATGTAGCGAAATGGGAGCAGCAATCACATACGGAGCCCAAGAAAACAACAAAGTCACCGACACACACCGACGAGGAAATACCCGCGATTTCCAACATAAAAACACGCAAAATGACAGTATCGATCAATATGGAACGAATGAGCTCGCCAGAGAAGAGAATCAATCGAGTGCATGTGCGGCAAAGCGATATCGCGCTGGAGCCGTTCAAGAACTCTCCCACACGTATAACGAGAGACAGCGGTCATGTGCTCTCCTACCGACCGATTTCCACATTGTCGGATGCTCCTCTACTGGTTTTTGCAACAGCAGAGAATGCTGCCGAGTTACAATTCTTCAGCGAAGATCTCTTACGATTGGAATCGTTCGTCTTGGAAACACAACTGCATCGAATGACGGCTCAAGATCTCGTTCACGGTCTACAACTCCAACTTGACGCTGGAACAGGCTCAGGCTCAGGATGTGACAAACACACTACCTCCAGTGAATGCGTCACTCGTGCGATAGAGATCTGTTGCCCCGTCAATAGGGAAAGACAACCATCAAACGCGTCATTACTGCCACTCTCTGAAGAATCCATTGACCTTCTCTACATGCTCTGTGAAGCCTTTGTGCACAATGAAGGCTCCAGGCACTCGGAAAAATCGTGTTGTACCGAAAAGAATATCAATATCAAGTGGTTATTAAGTGGAATGCTTTTACTGTGCGGAGGAACAATGCTGGAGAAGCTCAAGTGCAGCAGTCGACTTTTAGCGGCTCCAGGCTCGTCAGAGATCGCTTCCGATGCGAATGTGAGCTCTGATGCGCTTCAGGACAGTCTGACGGCATTTCTTATGGGACTCTATGGAATCAGTTGCTCATTCAGCGGAGAGATTACACGATATTCAGCTCAGTTGGGTGCACAAGCAGTTATGAAAGCGTTTATGTCGTCAGACGATTCCGATAATGCCAGCGACACTCTGAGCGAAAGCAAGGAACAAGAGGAGACCTATGAAGTGACTTTAATGACACAAATGGTATCATTACAGGATTTCGACAATTGGTTTCGGAAGAAGGGAATTCACACAAACTCGTGGCTGGAGCTCGTCGATCTCAAAAATTGGCCAGCGGGCGCTCATATCAGCGGATAAAGTAGACAATTCTCAAGCGATATGCAATACAAATCCTGTTCAGTTGATTGTCTATTTCGTCTTGTGTTTCCAAGCCAACGAAGCTGCGTCTCCGAGTCGACGAGATCCTCTGATCCATCGTGCAGTAAAAAGAACCCAAGCGAGAAGGAAAATGACACCCACGCCGATGAAAAATGCACCAAGTGTATGGTTTCTGTTGCCAAACCATGCGAGGTCGCTGATGATGAGCGCCTTGGATCCGCCAAACGATCGAACGTAAAAGTTGGATTGCACCGCAAAGATCAAAACCGTCCCATTCGGAAGTGTTCGATTGATTTTGCCAAAAGGTTTCCAGAAAGGCTGTGTTGCTGCAAGTTCGACCCAAACTCTCCAATGCTCATTCTCCAGACCCACACCGCTTCCTTTATACGGATCTCGTGGATCGACAACCCAAGCTGTGCTGTTTGTATAATCGTCTGTGATCTGCGGTGTGATATTGAGGTCTAACGGGGAAGGAATGATACGGCTCATATTCGGATTGTTCCAGATCGGAAGGAATGTAGCGGACGGTGGATACCAAGTCGGATTCTTCATATTGTGCGAGGGATAACGCCTTGCAATCCCATGATGGATGAGATCAGTTGGGCCTAAGACCTCGCCCGTCGGTAGTAGACCATAATGAAGCCAAAATATATCGTTAAACATCGTATTTGCTACGATTCCACAGGGAAATAGCTCACGCGTGTCTATAGTCTCTGGGTCACAATTGCCTTCAAAGCAGTAGGAAGACTGAGCGGAGACCAATGGAGCGCAATTCGTATTAATTCCAGGCCGCCATTCGTCGGTAAATTGCGTGCGTATCACAGAACTCATGAATCGTCGATGATTCTGATAGTATCCTTGTAGCTCGTAGAAGATGTACGCTTGGTCAAGAATCGTATGGCGGAGTGTGCTCTTCACAAAGCACGTGTGATTCGCGTGGAACGAGTTGGCTTGGTCTGAAGTGTCCAAACGACATTTATCGATGTCCATTACGCTTCCATGTTTTTGCTCGGCAACAGCTCCTCTTCGATCGGATGTATTGGTATCGGATCCGGCGTCGTACTCGATACGATGCGAGATTTTGCTCTCTGAGGCAGCGAGAATGAGATACCCCAGCGCGGAGCATATAAGTCCGGTCAACAGACAAGTAAGAATGCTGAGAGGAAGAGACAGCATCGGCTCCCACTTTCGTAAGGTCTGCTGTCTCCATTTTGTATTTAACGGTCGATTTACATTAGAACCTCTCGTGTTGCTCAGGCCTTTGGGTGGGAAGCTTTCGGTAGGATGCAAAGTAAGATTTACGCTTTCGGTCGCGTCGCCAGCGATAACGGTGATACGGGATGCACTCATCACAGCGGAGTAGTATGGAAAAGGCGAACGACCGGTCAATAGATATGTTCTATTATGGGAGACTTGGCTTAAGAGTTGTAGGCCTGTGTGTCTTAAGCTTTTATAATGGACCGCTAGACCCGGAATTCCACCTGTGCAAAAGCTGATTATATCGCTTATTGAATAGCTCGGAGGATATCGGTAGTGGCTCTGTTTGCATGCAACTGTCCCTGAATGTACTCGTATTCTCTCCGGAAGGTTCAGATTGCCCACCATGCTGCTTCTTTGCAATTATGACAGCAGTCAGCGAGCGCTTGATCTCCTCTAAACGCCTACTCCATTCTAAAATCTTTTCAGCGGATGTAACAAAGAGACGGAGCTGCTTACATACCGTTTCCTGGTTGTGCTTTCATGGGGTAAATTGTCTGCTCTTGCTTGTCGCCTAAATTCGTTGGTATTCTCCGACTTTGACATGTAGAGCCACCATCTCGACATATTCGAACTGATTTCTTACCGCCATTGTCACTCGTAACATCATCGTTCTTGTTTCTTCTGAGAGAGGATTGTTTTGGAGCCATTGGAATGGCAAGCTCGTGAAATTGAGCACGCAAATGTTCGAGCTTATTGAATGTTAGAATAGAATGGTTCAGAACTCTCTTCTCCATTGCAGGCTCTAAAAGCGGAAGACCGTCCGGTGCGTGTAAACTAAAATACTCTCGATGCAGATTAATCATCTCTTCTATCTGACGAAAGCATACTTCCATATCTTTTCGAAAATCCTCCCATTCGGTGGAACATGCACAAAAGCCTGAAGCTTCTGTAGCTTTCCATTCCTCATTAGCGAAGGCCTGTGATTTCTCCTTGATATTCTTTGTCACAGCATCGATGGAATCGACTTTATCATGATTCTGACTTTCCAGATCCTGTATCTGAGACCTGTTCATTACATACTCATTCATATGGCTGCGGAGGCCATCTTCTTGTTCGGGCTCCGAGTTCGCTTCCGAGTACAATTTTCCTCCTAAATCGTTCGGCATATCGAAAGACGGCAATAAGGACCAATCATCCATAAGCTTAGGGCGAGGTCGAGCAGATAATATCTGCTTTGAGTCATCAGTGAGCCTCCCTGTTACTGGGGCCT
Source organism: Albugo candida (assembly GCA_905220665.1). NCBI lineage: Eukaryota > Oomycota > Peronosporomycetes > Albuginales > Albuginaceae > Albugo > Albugo candida. The sequence goes on along the minus strand of CAJNAR010000031.1, from coordinate 89,716 downwards.
GGGGTAATGACGGCATGGAGGCCTTACGACTATAAAACGCTTTTTGCTCTTTTTGGAAGGTATCAGGAGGATCCACAAAGCGTAAATCGCTTGTGCCAGGATACAAACCGTCAGGTAGTCTTGGAGCGGGTCGATCTCGTGGTTTGATTGCGGAGAAAACATCGTCATCAACTTCCATCGAATTGGGTCTTCTTGGTATCTTGAAAGGCCACACGCAGTTTCAGCCAATCCGAAGATGCTGCACAGTATTATTAACCAATCATAAAAATCGTATCATTTTTATATTTATGGCAACGAAATAGAATTACATTTGCATGCACACAGTAAAATAAGCTAAAATATGATTAAAAAAAGGTCTCCGTTCATAAGAATAGTCTATGGCATGGACTACCGCTAGAAAACATTATACTGAGAGGTACGGTATATTGCGTCGTTTCACTGGTGTTTTTCCATCGAATAAAACACCGCAATCCAAACCTGTTTAAAACTTTCCACCCCCAAAAGTGTCATCGAATTGTTTGTGCATGCTTTCTGTGCTCTGATCGCTTTCTCGCTACTTAACGCAATTGACACGAGCAGACATCCATCCACTTTTCGAACGAATAGCGCTGAGGAAGTCGAAATCAGGTTGCGAAAAAAAATAGCCGACGAAAAGTAGTGTAAGCGAAATATTTGTGCAGAGAAATCCGATACTGTATAGTATTTCTTGAGCGTGATCCTTATTTGATAAAATACCGCTTCAGTTCCAATCACAGAATTTCATTACGTCACAGCGGAAAGTTTGGCGATACTCAAAATATGAAAGGGATGCTGCAAACTGTGAAACGAAAACTGAGTGCTAATGGAGAGCATTTGAACACTGCGTATATGTCCGATCGGCTCGATAATGAAGCTGGAGTGACAGGGACCAAAGCCACAACGACATCAGGTGGTAATAATGTACTTGGTGTGGGAACATCAACGCCTTTGACCGGAGAAGTAGCGCGTTCGGATTTAGCACTACCCAAACGAGAGCGTCGACGATCATTCACAGCACGTAATCAAAAAATACAAGCTTTGAAGGATTTACCACATTTGAAGGATACATCCTCACAGAAAAGAGAGGTTTATTTTTTACATCCTTGACGTGTTCCAGGCTTACGTATTGAGCCTGATAGATTTTGTTCCAGCAAAAATTGGAGCTTTGTTGCGTCATTTTCAATTTCGATGATCCTTCATCGGATAAAAGGTTGGTAGAAACGTGATTGGGAGAATATAAACTTAGCTGAAATCACTTGTAATAGAGGAAAAGATTTAAAGCGGCAGACATTACTGGAGTTGGTCGATTATGTCAATAATCCTGGCGGTCAGAAAATTTTCACGGAAGCACTGATGCCGGAAATTATGCGGATGGTGGTACGATATCGCTGCTTTGGCTTGTATTTGACAAATGCTAATCCTCTACACGACATAGACGGTCAATATATGTCGCGCTCTTCCTCCACAAACCGAAGACTTTGACCCAGAGGAAGATGAACCTGTGTTGGAACCCTCATGGCCTCATCTACAAGTAGTTTACGAGTTTTTTTTACGATTTGTGGTTTCTAATGAAGTCGTTGCAAAAGTGGCAAAAAAGTATGTGGATCAAAAGTTTTGTTTATACCTTGTCGAATTATTCGATAGTGAAGACGCACGCGAACGAGATTACTTGAAAACTATCTTACACCGCATTTATGGCAAGTTTATGTCACATCGATCGTTTATTCGAAAAGCTATCAGCAATGTATTTTATTCGTTTGTGTACGAAACTGAACGACACAATGGAATCGGTGAATTACTGGAGATACTTGGAAGTATTATTAATGGATTCGCGATGCCTCTCAAGGTGGAACACTTGCAATTTCTAGTTCGAGCACTCATTCCTTTGCATAAACCCAAGTCGGTTGCCATGTATCACCAGCAGTTATCGTATTGCGTCACGCAGTTTGTGGAGAAAGATCCTGACACTGCGATTTGTATTATTAAAGGCATACTTAAATTTTGGCCGTGGTCCTGTTCGTCCAAACAAGTGTTGTTCCTCAATGAACTTGAAGAAATTTTAGAATTGATGGGGTCAGAACAGCTACAACAGGTTCATAAACCTCTATTTCGAGCATTATCAAAATGGCTGGGAAGTCAGCATTTCCAGGTGGCGGAGAGATCTCTATTTCTGTGGAACAATGAACATTTGGTGAATAATGGGTGCTTAAGCAAACAGCATGCACACCTGATTCTACCACTTATTTATGGTCCGCTGTACAAGAACTCGCTTGGACATTGGAATGTCACTGTTGAAGGTCTGGCTCAGGTACTTGATTCCATCGATCTGCGTGGCAGTCACTTTACTCATTGTTTTGTTTGTGCTACCTATAGAATGTCCTAAAGCTGTATATGGATTATGATATGGCGCTTTTCGATCAATGCGCAAAGGAATATTTACTACAGGAACAAGCGACAGCCACTCGAAACGAAAAGATACAAGAGAAATGGAAAATAATAGAGCACATGGCAGTCAAAAAAACAGAAAGTGTGTCTCCCTCGTAGTTTTGAACCTGTTATGATTAAAGTGCTTTTAGACAGAATGCAGCGACTCGCAAATGATGTCTAAAAAGTGTCTTTCTTTCCTCGCATTTTGCAATGTGAATAAATAAATATATACTGCGATTGCACTTGTACTTTGTGTTTGCATTACGTCATCTAGCTTATTAACAGCGAGGAATGTTGCTCTTTCAATTGTAGTACGCTCTTTGCTCCAGCCGTTGGACCAACTACTTTGATCAAGTGACCCTGATTTCTACTTTGGAGCTTTCCCAGTCGTTGAAGCAAACTAAACTATTCAACTTCTAGATCAGCATTTTTACATGAGAGATAAGCCCATACAGTACATTTCTTAGAATTGTCATAGCGTCACTTCGCAGTAAGCGACAGCTGTGAGATTCGAACTCACGCAGGTTACCCCAATGGCTTAGCAGGCCATCGCCTTAACCACTCGGCCAAGCTGCCGTTGTGTGATGTGGAAAACAGTTATCTAAAGAAGAAAACATTACAAGTGCGGATTTGTCTCAAAACCCTGAACATTATCTTTCAAGCTAGCTAAATCGCTCGATCATACCGACATGTCGTCGTGATGGCATCGTACGAACCTTGACTTTGCAGTTGAAAGACACATTCTTTTAGACCAAAATTGGCACTACAACTGCTTCCCACATACGAACACGGGGATTGGACAACAATCTTATTTCCGGCAATTGATCTAGAACGGATTGTCGCTCTGTAATTCCCATACGGAGCTTTCCTGGTCTGACAAGCATACGGAGTATGACCATTATTGACTTGATTGCATCTTCCGGCCAGTGCCTCAGATGCACTTAGTGGATATCGACCAACGGCAAGCATGTATTCTCCAGGCTGGAGTGTACGAAGCATGTACGAATCCTGCACACTAATGGATCCATCCTTTCGTCCTTTTCCATAGTTTCCAGCCATATCTGTCTCGTCATCATTTGATGCTATCACCTTCCACGAAGTCAATCCATTCGTCAAAGTAGTTCTCTGAAAAAGAAAGATTTGAGAGTCAATATAGGCCGAATCACAGTCTCCATTCACATCCACAAAGCTTCTGTTATTGCTCGTTTCCATAGACAACAAATCGATTTCCACCAATGTTGAAGCCTCTGTGATTTTCAATTTGTATTGATCCACCGTCACATAGCTGCTAGTACGAAAGATACTTCCATCGATGACTTCCTTTACAACGTTTTGAGCCGATATACTCCGAGCAAGAGCGAGATTGAGAAAGAGCGTCAGTGAATGCATCGAAATTGATTTCGCAGCGTAAAAGAAACAATGAAGGCAGCAGAGGAGCAAGGTATAACGAGCTCTCTCCCAATCTATTTATTCTGATAAAGTGGGTCTATTTTTAAATTCACAAGAAGACAGATATGCTTCCTCAACACCTGTTCGCTGCTCATGTGCTGTAAATCAATCCGATTAAAGCCCAATGCTATCTATCCGTCCGTATCATCTCAATTTCCCAGTAAATCGTAATCATCCAATTTATCATTGTACTTCATGATCGTCCGCTTGATCTTGGAGCTGTCGACCCAAGTGACAAAATCTTCAAATGAACGCGTAACTAAAAATGCTGGATCTGACACTACACTCGGACCAACACGAACATGCCCCTGTTCAACAAAAGTAGTTGCTTCTTTGATTGTTTCAGACATTTTCAGTCGTACCATTACAACAGGTAATCGGCGTCGACAAAAGGAAGACACATTGACATTTTCCGCAAGCAAAAGACTTTTCTTCGTAGCAATTAATCCCATATTATACAGTTTTTCGAGCAACGCTTCGGTAGTTTTAATTCGAAAGGAATCGTCGGTCGGTCTTTTCTTCAGTCGATGAACGACTTGATGAATGTGACCTGCGAGTTTATTGTACGCGTGGTACTGCTCACGATTCGGTATGCGATATCTTCGGATAACTTTGATTTCATGAAGATTGTTTTCGTTCTTCCATTCTAGAAAATCGACTTTCTTCAAAAGCTTTTGCTCATGATACTTGAGCTTGCGCATGTTTCTGAACCAATATGACACGGTCCTCAAATAGGATGATTGCGGTTCATTATAGATAAACCGGTTCCAACCAGCTTTAGAGCCAATCGTCATTACTAATGGCGTCCAGCAGCGAGCTAAAGATGAAGAAGAAGCGAAAGCAATCGATGGAAATTGATATGAAATCAGGAACAGATCTAATTGCACCAGAAAGCTACACTCCCAAATTGGACACTTCCAAATGGCCTTTGTTATTGAAGAATTACAATACACTAAACATCCGAACTGGGCATTACACTCCAATCCCGTGCAGCTCTAGCCCTCTGAAACGCAACATACAGGATTACGTCCGATACGGTATCATAAACCTCGACAAACCTGCAAATCCTTCCTCACATGAGGTCGTCGCGTGGATTCGACGCATTTTACGTGTTGATAAAACGGGTCATTCAGGCACATTGGATCCTAAAGTGACTGGATGTTTGATTGTATGTGTGGATCGTGCGACTCGACTTGTCAAGTCACAACAGGGAGCAGGAAAAGAATATGTGGCTGTCGTACGACTTCATAATGCTATTGAGAGCCAAGTAAAACTTGCCAATGCCATTGAAACGCTGACTGGTGCTCTCTTCCAGCGTCCTCCATTGATTTCAGCAGTTAAACGTCAACTTCGCATTCGCACAATTTATCAAAGCAAATTGATCGAATATGATGAGAAACGTAATTTGGGCGTTTTTTGGGTCAGTTGTGAAGCTGGAACATATATTCGAACTCTTTGTGTGCATCTTGGGCTCGTTCTGGGTGTTGGTGGACACATGCAGGAGCTTCGTCGTGTTCGTTCAGGCGCTATGAGTGAACAAGACGGAATGATGACGATGCATGACGTTATGGATGCTCAATACCAATATGACAATTACAAAGATGAATCGTATTTACGTCGAGTTGTCCGACCACTGGAAGTCCTACTAACGAGTTACAAACGCATTGTTGTCAAAGACAGTTCTGTGAATGCTATTTGTTATGGTGCCAAGTTTATGGTGCCCGGTCTTTTACGATTCGCAGATGACATTGACATTGGAGAAGAGGTCGTGTTGATGACAACCAAAGGCGAAGCAATTGCGATCGGGATCGCACAAATGACCACTGCGGTCATGGCCACGTGCGATCACGGTGTAGTTGCCAAGATCAAACGTGTTATTATGGAACGTGATACATATCCTCGACGATGGGGATTGGGACCAATGGCTCAACGTGTGAAAAATCTCGTCAAAGAAGGCAAAATCGGCAAGTACGGAAAAGTGAATGAATCCACGCCTACTGAAGTTTCCAAATTGTATGGTGTCTCAGAGACGGCTCCAGCCGTACTAGAGGTCTCTTCGCTCGCTGAAAACACAGTCAACTCACCAAAAAAAGTAAAGAAAGAAAGCAAACACAAACGCCAGGCTGTCGACGCACAAGTAAGCAGCCCGGACAAGTCACCTGACAAGAAAAAACTCAAAAAGAAGAAGAAAAAGAAGGCGAAAGAGTGAGAAAGGAGCTACTTTTGTTGAGATTAGTCGTTCATTTCCAAATAATTGACTGCCTCTTGTATCCATCGCAATGGTATCGTTTCATTACAAGCTTTCTATTTCTATCGTTGTTAATGCCAACAGTGTCTGACGCAGCGGCTACTTCTGTCGATGAAGCCGATTAATTTAAAACTCGTCCCGATCGTTTCCGTCAGAGCTTCTGCGACCAGTGTCAACATCATCATCATCAGCGTAATCAGAGTAGTCTTGGTCATCATCGTCATCGTCGTCTTCTTCAAAGTCGGGATCGAAGTCGTCGTCGGAATCATCTTCGTCTTCGATGCCATCTTCTTCTCTTTGTAGTCGCCTGGCCTCTTCCTTTCGTCCTTCTTCATCAAAAATTGCTCGCCACTGCTCCGGAGATGGTTCGGGATATCTTGACAAGTAAGGCAGAAGTGCGAGATGACGAGCGACTTTGATCCCGCGAGCTACTTGCCGCTGTTGAGGACCTCGTAAGCCTGTAAATCGACGAGGTCGGATACGACCTGCAGGCGTGATGAATAGTCGAAGCAGTTCCGTGTCCTACAGTCACATCATTACTCTCTTTTGCATGCAAATGAAGCAGAAAATTTGTCAACCAGAGCGAGTTCCACGATATCTTTATGATTCGCTCTTCGAAGATACTTGGCAGGCTTCTCGACCGGCTCCTTCTCAACGGAATTCCTGGCTTCCTCGTCATTCCAATTCAGCGCTTCCGGCATCGCTCTACACAAAGATCGAGTCAGATCATCATGCCGACATTACTGCACTTCGTACGTCGATGCTTTGTGGAGATAAGGCATTGGATCCATCCCGTAATCATCGCTTATTGCGTCGATATTGACTCTGTGGTTCATTTCTGGGATTTCCTGGTCATATAAAGTTATAGAGGAAGTCTACTTGAACCTGATTGTCGCCTTACAGAATACATTCGCTCCGAATCCATTGCGTACATATCGTTTTCTGCGTCGCGCTCATTCATTTTCCATTTCGACACTTCTCTTTCAAATTGCTTTGCCCACTCTTCCGCTTTCAACGCTTCGTCCTCATTCTCATTTAAACATTTTGGCTTTACGTCAGAAGTATTGATATCCTTATCGGATCGGCTGGAAAGCTGTCGGCTTTGAGGAGACAAGTTTGTGAATTGAGATCTTCCTGCGCGCCGAGATGGACTGCATGCAATAGAGGATGGATAGTAGGATCCATATGGCGTGCAAATTGCGGCAGTTCTCCACGCTCGTCGGAGATTGCGATGCATTACTGCAGCTATTCTGCGACCGTTTGAGTGGTGCAAATCAATCGATTTGCGATTTCTGACGTCGGGTTTGTCAATATTGAATGTCGGTAACGTCAAGAAAAACTTTCGAACGCTATCCAACGTGCAAAAGCATCGACAAAAGCGCATTTTGTGATGATCGTTAGCTACCCGATTTTAGGCCTTTCGTACTGTAATGGATACCTCGCTGTGTGTGGAGGAGGAGGGTCTATGAGCTCCGGAATCCACAACAAAGTGGCATGTTTTATTTCAAACGCTGAGATTGTGGAATTACTAAGGAAGCTGTGTAGGATATCTATCAATTGGCAGACGATGACAGTGAATTTCGCATTGAAACGACTACGGATTTTGGAAACAGATTGGCGTCCGGTGTATCGTTCTCACACAATGTACCATTCCGCTTTTTTGTAGGTGATGTGATATGACCTGATTTTTGAATAGGGCTCTCTAATGGCCATTTCGGTCGATATGGAGTGCTGGATGTACGAATTTGACATTCAGGAGAAGAAAATGAAGTTATTGATTCGCTTTAAAACCGATTTTGCAGCCGATCAACCTACTCAAGTATGCCTAAAATAATGTGCAAATCACGTACTAAGGTGTCACAATGAACAGGTTTGTGCTCGATTTGTCGGCAATGCGACGCTGTTGACTGGAGGAGAGGATGGAGTGGTTCGAGTCTGGAAGTTGAGCGGACAACCTTCCGCAATCGATGTAGCTACAGGAACGTCCACATCTCTGGCACACGACGATAGTGCCAAAAATGACAAGCAAGTGGAGCAACCTAAATTGGGCGATAAAGTCATACAAGAGGCGTGGATGGTGACCCTGACGAGAGAGTATCGTGGACATAAGAAACGTATTCGGGACATACACGTTGAGCAATCTCATCGAAATTTGGTTGTATCCTCCTCGGAAGACCAATCGTGTCATTTGTGGCGCCTTACAGAGCTCATACCAATATGTAAATTCTCGAAAGATGATGCATTGGACATTGCCTGCGATATGCTTAAATTACCCCGAATAATTGGATCAAAAAGTCACCAGTTTCGATGTGCGAGATTTTCCAGTGATGGAAGAGCATTATACACTATATTGACTCAAGCTAGAGGAACAGCCATTTTAGTCAAATGGATACCCGAAACATTGTGCCAGACACATCCAGAGTATTGGAATTGGACTATCAAGGCTGTGGCCGTTGCAAGCGATCGACCTGTTGCAAGCATGTGTGTGAGTCCTGATGATAAATTCGTATCTACTGCCGCGGTTACAGGCGAGATCAAAGTGTTTTTGACGGACAATCTAACCACATACGCGCGACATTGCAAAGATGAACATTCTTTCGCGGTCACGGGACTCGAGTTTGCTCCAAGTATGGGAAAAAACGCAAAACGTTGCCATCTCATCAGCGGTGGTGCTGATAAAAGACTGCTTTGTCATGACATCAGCCTTAATGGTGGAGAAATCAATTCATTTTGGCGCAAACTTACCAACTTTTCAAGCTCATGTGTCGCTGGATCGCTGAGACTCGTGCTTGGGCTATCTCTTAATGCATCACTGATGTTCTTTATGCTGCTGCTGTTGCATGCTGAGAAGTCATATCTCGTCAATGGCCCTTTACAAGGGCTCGAGGTATTTCACCTGATATCGCTGTGTACTTGTATTTGACATTTCTGTATAGGATCTGCTCGCAATCAAATTAGAATCGACGGATGCAGCGATTACTTTGGCGGCATTCTTTTTCAGTGTCATTGTGTCTTGGACGCTGACTGCCAAGTCTGTGGTCACCTCAGGTTTCTTCTGGAATGGCTTGAGTGCACTCATGAGCTCATTGCTCGCGTTATACATTGCCACCTCGAGCGAAATCTCTTTACAGTGGAAAACGGGTAACGAAGCATTTGATGAGCTTTTAGGTACGTTTGGTGAGTACATTGCACAACAATTTTAGTTGCTGTCAGCTTCGATACTAAACGTTGGGCATCTTTGCTGTCTGTAGACTACAAATTATCAATCATTCTGGCCACCATTGCGATGTTTTTCTTGTTCCTTCATTCCATGGCTACTGTCTGTCGAACAAACTAAAAACCAATGAAAATTCTGAAAAAAATCTCATTTTCATTTTTTCACTTCTTCATGTCTGAGCCTGAGCACGTCTTACTGGGTGTATTTGAGGATGGTATCACGAATGGTCGAGTGTGTTGAGCGAGCGGATACAAAATCAATCGATGCGTCCGAGGCTCAAATCTTTTCCAGTGTCTTTAATTTTGTGCCAATACTGTGAACAAAGTACATCGCGTAATGTTCACATTCCATTGCATATGTATAAATCGCACCCTTTTCTTATCGCAACTATTATACAATTGAGCTTTCCGATGATTGAATTTCATCCGGTGATCATCGCAGATTGTGATCAATAGCGGGAACTGCCCACATGTGCTGTTTCTACTGGGCTGGGGAAAATTGTCAATTAGCCTGCAGCTGTATGCGCATCTTTTGAAAAATAGCGTGCACATAAAGTTAACCACACAGCAAGCCATTTCTCTCCACAAAACGCTTGACATCCATAAAGTGCTTGCAAACATCATCTAGCCTTGGTCACTCAAGATTCTTGCAGCTGCCTCCATTCACTTCGCTTCGTCTCCCTCGCTTTTCGATTTGGACGCATCATTGCAGGTGATGGAGAGATTGGGAAAGCATATAAGCTTTCCAGGGGTGCGTCGACGATTCCAGCAATTCAGCTTTGCTTGCACACTCACTTTCTGCCAAGCAAATTTTTCAAACCTTCTTCATCTAAACTACGTCGGTGGAGAAGCCTTTGCTGGAGTGATTACTTGTGCGAAGGATGGCGTGTCGTCGTACAAAGCCTGGAATACTCCAATTTTTCGTCGACAAATGGCTCGATTGAACTTGCCCGCCTTGGCGAAATTAACAAGAAGTCGATGTTGCTCACAAGATTTGATTTGTCATTTTTATTTTGAATACTGAATACGTCCCACTTTCATTGCCGACAAAACATACAGGAAAGATATTCACGGTCAATTAGACTCTTTTTCCTTGCGGTGTTCTCTTCCGTTTATTTTATGAAGCTGTCAGCGTGATTCAGATTCATCTCTACATTACTCCGGTCGCTTGTCATAGACAAGACCACGCCAAGGTGTCCGGACGCAAGAAGTCTGCAATCATCTCGATCGGCGCTTACGCTATACCGAGTCATTTTGCGTCGATAACGCTTTACCACGAAAAACATGGAGTGAAAGTCTCTTCTGCTCGAGAAAACGGGAAGTAGACATATCTAAGAGATCAAGACGACATCCATTAGTACGTCAAGCTACTATCAGGACTGGATCGCGACTTGTCAAATCATTTCGCATTTCATATGGATGAACTCTTACGCCTCCGACCATTTCCGTGATCTACACCATATTTAGTGCGCGTATCAGCGACTTTTGACATAACGTTACTGGTTCGATGATGGTCACTACACATCTGTTCCCTAGTGTCAAAGAGACTGTTATAATCGCTATAGTGATGTGAAACCCGTTCTGGCCTTGTTCTACTTTAGGATATGGAGCTTTCGAACAGTATGCCGTTCTGGAAGATCGCTCCTCAACTTCAAGTAAGGGACCACGTGGCCTTTTATATGCACCAAGTACTGTATAAAACACACCTTTATGGTAGCCCTGGCCTTCAAAGAAGTCATTTCATCTTCTTTGAATAAGAGATACACCTTTAACTGAATGTATTGCGGAACACGTATTCAACTTTTCCATCTCGAATAACGTTCGTGACTAATACGGAGGAGGTCTTACTAGAATAGTACAACGCTAGAATGGGGTCTACAACTTCATATCGACTATAGTATCTCTCTGAGCATAAAAATCAGATTTATAGTGACCATGATCGAAACCAGTAACGTTACGTCAAAAGTAGCAAACACGCGCAATAAATAGGGTGTAGGATGGTCGGAGGCGGAAGAATTCATCCATATGAATGCGAAATGATTTGACAAGTCGCGATCCAGTCCTGAGAGTAGCTCGACGTACTAATGAAAGCCGTCTTGATGCCTTATATGTGGATAGAAATCTTTTTCAGCAACACTATTAGCCAGTATGTGCATACGGATAGTCATGTGCCTGAATTGAGCTCACGCAGATCTGCCTTTACTCAATCTTCCGCATGCGTCTCGGAAAAGCGTTCGCATTATCTTCGGTATCTGCTCTGGCGTGACGAGCCCCAAGGGGTACGCTTAGATGCTAAAAGGATTCGTAATTTCAAGTGGAAAAATTACGATCGCAATAGTCTGATGAAGAGAACTCTTATGAACTACTTGAAACTCGCTTCTGTATCTTCTCCGTAAATTTCGATAGACACGAATATTTCCAGACTACAGAAATGAAGTTTGAAGAAGAAAATCCGTCAAGCGGAAAATATTAGCATTAAATTCTGATCACCTCACACGTATTACCAGTAGTTCACTCTACGCGGCAGAAGAGAGCCTGTTTCCATCCAAACTCCGATCTTGTCCGGCCAGCTGTGATAAACAAGACTGACGACGACTCCAATTCTGTCGTTGAATGATGGAAGAATGCTCCGTACGGCCGGTCGTGTCACTCTTATCTACTTTACTGGAGGCCTTACTCTGTTGTTCCATTACGGAAAACGAATGGGATCGTTGTCGATGACCGCCTGCTGATATTCGCTTCGATTTCCATATGCGTTGCAACCGCAAAAGTGAGTATGATTTTTGCAGAGGTAACGTTCGGATGGCTGTGTCAAGAGCCGAGATATCAACAGGAGCTGTCGAAAGCTGAGAGATCCATCGTGATTGGAGGGCTCGCCTGGACGGAAGGCGAGGATTATCCCTTCCCAACGATAGCGTGTATGCAGCCACTGAGAATTGCAAAGGACGTTGTGGCATTCCATGCATGTGACTCTGCTCAATGATACCGGTCGATGCACAGCGCTGAAGAATCGGGAAGAGATCTTGGCGGAGGTGCGTTGAAACTGGTTCCTCAATGTTAGGAACGTTTGGCGTCTTTCCTATCTGCGTCTTAGCTTCATTTCGGGATACAGCGATTTTTATCCAGTTCCATGCTTTAGCCAAAGACCCCGCTTGTATTGATGCCAAAGCCTTCTTCGAGAGATCGCGTGATGTTTTTACGTGCCCCCAAATGAAATACGAGATCACACACGCAACTGCTAGCACGGATAAGAAACTCAGCATCGATCTAATCCTTTGTGCTATCCTCCAGTTGAGTAAGCGCGACTTTGTCGGGTATGAAACATTACTTTCATGATCGTAAAATTGATGACTCGGTATTGGAATGAAGTCAATGGTTGAATCCAAGGAAGAATCACGCGGGAACACGATCGGCTGGAAGACAATCGACTCGTCCAAATGCTCTGTCAAGAAGCATTAGTTTCTACAAACGTACTCCTTTCATGTGAAAGTACCTGCATCAAACACTGTCGGTATTTCTTCTTCAATAGTTCGACTATCGTAGGCTTCTTCGGGATAAAGTATAGGAACAAAGTGGATGTCGCTGCCAATCTCAGCTGTTGACTCTTTAGAGGCTTTGTCATCAATTTTATTGGCTCCCTCAATGGCTTTCACTGGGAATGCTTTTGATTCCTCCGGGTACCTTATCGGTACGAACTGAATGCTTTCATCCAGTATATCTTCTTCATTGATTTCAGAGTCTGCTTCCTCCTCAATGGCTTCTTCCGGTACCAAATCGATATTAATCGGCGCAAAATGGATCGATTCATCCATTATATCATTCCTCCGCTTTTGTTGGCAAATTTCAAGCTGACGTACGGTTTCTGCGGTCGATAAGAAAACCTTTTCGAAAACGGAGACGCAATCGCTCACAAATTCTTTTTTCTCATTTTGCTCACTTTCCATATATTTACATAATTCGATTGTGGCTGCGTTCCAATCATTTGATTTCCACTCATACTGCAGCAACGCGTTATTTTGGAGCTGCAAAACAGCGGGAAACGGGACGGAAGTGAAGCGATTGGGGCGACACCAACGCGTGAGATCGACATATTGAGAAAAGGAATCTCTTAATTGCATTGCGCAATCTTTTGAATGAACATTATGTAAGTCACAAAACGTTTGCAGTTGCTCAGAGGCGCTTATGTGTGGTTTCAAAGGTAGCACGACGGGATGAGAGTCGATGCGAACTGGGAAATAAAGCGATATTAGTGATTTCGGTGACGATGTACCGCTCGGCTCGACATGTTCTTCGATGATTTCCAAATTTGCGGATGGAAAAAGCGCAGCGACGAACACAATGGCGCAAAATGTGCTAGATATTAGCGACATTTCTTGCTTTTTGGGGTCTCCTGACCGAAAAGCTAAACTATGATTGGCAGAATAGATGTCGGTATGGGAGTAGATTAGTAATAAATAGATAGAATGAGTTATTGTCGTAGTGCTACACTGATGCATACAGCGTAGTAAGCTCATGGGAACGTATGTCCTGCCTTTTATCATTGAGTGCAAAATATGGATTTCCTTTCTCTGTAACGCGATTGCTATACAATTAATAAGAAGCGCGGCGTAACCAGCCTCGCTCGGCAAATATCATTGGGTATAATAGCATATTTTACAGCTCCTTTTGACCAATCCGAACATTAACATTCATTATGGTGACCACAAGCAGTGAGGAAAGCAATAGCAATGACGCGTCCGATACGCAAGACGTGAATGGAGTGACAGATTGCTCTAATACGACCAGTAGCAATGAAGCTTTGACTAGTGAAACGACACAGGAGGCAGCGAAACTGACACACATATTCGCCTCGAAATACAATGTTCAAATCAAAGTCATGTACGGAATACCTTATTCTAGAGCGTGCTTCACTTACTATCGCTTTAGGAACGTGGTCGGCTCCATCGACCTCAAAACGCGGTTGGAGCTAAAGACCATTGCATTGCACGCTCGTAATGCCGAATACAACCCCAAGGTCTGAATCATACGATTTCGTGCTGTCTTCACATCATTATTTGTCCTTCTGTAGCGATTCGGCGCTGTTGTGATGCGTCTCCGTGACCCCAAGACGACTGCACTGATTTTCAGCTCTGGAAAGGTTCATGAAACATACAATGACGTATGAATGATCCATCTGACTCTTACGTGCCTTCAGATCATCGTGACAGGTGCAAGAAGCGAGGAATATTGTCGACTTGCTGGGCGAAAATTCACTCGAGTCATTCAGGTCAGACCATCGACTATCACACTTCATTTTTGTATGCTAGCTTTCTCTTTCTCTAGAAACTCAATTTTCCAGCTCGATTTGAAGATTTTCGGGTGCGAAATGTGATGGGAACTTCAGATGTTCATTTTTCCATCCGATTGGAAGGCATATTGAATGATCATGCCCGATTTTGCAGCGTATGTCATTTGCTTCTTTCATTATAACCCACTCAACTCGCTGTTTAAGGTAGTATGAGCCCGAGCTGTTCCCAGGACTCATCTATCGGCTCGCAGAGCCCAAATTAACAATGCTCATTTTTGTATCGGGCAAAATTGTATTTTGTGGCGCAAGGGTACCTTTTCGACTTGTTTGCATCAACAAAAGCTCTCACGCCTTCTCTTCCATCAGGACGCTAGTCATTTGGATCAAGCCATTGAGACAATGTATCCAGTGTTACTTCAGTATCGTAAAACGACGCCTTCCCTTTGGTCGTTGGTAGAAAAATCCACTCAAAATGATGCAGATAATGATGAAATAGAGTAGTCGCACATATTTTATATTTAAATCAGTATCACTTGAAACGACGCAAACGCACCGATGGAAATGGATCCTTTCGCCGAGGATCAAGATGCAGATTTCGAGAGCTATGAGCACTCGATGGTGCCATCGGAAGCGTACGTACGGTGAAGGAGATATTGGAAGCATATTTGACGTTGGTGTCTTTCTACAGAGCGCAATATCCTTTAGACGGGTTCGATGACCCAACCAATTTGGGAGAAGACTCGTCGGAGCGCTTTGACGCGCCTTCTTTTGGACAAGAGAGCGAATCACAAGTGGAGAAAGAGCCTGAGAGTCTCAAAGAAGATACTTCATTCAATACATTGAGCGACATAAGTCCCGAACAGGAAGATGACTTGACGTAAGAAAAGGAGTGTTGATCATCTGAGTTTCTGAGTTTATTTGCAGAAAATTCCAGCGAGAATGGGAAGAAAAAATTGCAGCAAAGGGCAAGGAGCAGGAGCGACTGGATCGAGAATGGAAAGAAGCCGCACAGAACGCTTATGAAAAGTTTCAGAGGGATGGGGTGGCGAGGAGGAATGCACGGCAAGCAGCGAATCGAGCACATGAGGAAGCAGCTTTGGAAAAGTTGGCTGCAGACTTGGATAGTCCCAATCCGTGGGAACGCGTTGTGAGTCTGATCGAATTGGACCCACGCAACCGCTCGGAAACGTTGAAGGAAGCGAGTAAGACTGGTGGGAAAAAGGTTAAAAATGGCTCACAAAATTCTCCCTTGAAACCGGAAAGAAAGCGTGGAGCGGAAGATCAGTGTGCTCGAATGCGTCAACTCTTTATTCAGCTCAAGTCGGAACCCTTGAACACGACACGCGCGATTGAGTCTCGCTGAGCTTATGGATTATATTACTATGAATGCCGAAGCGTTCCAAAGTTTATGTGAGATACAGTAATTGGCTGTAAAAATTGACCACTAGTCAAGCGTCTTTTTAACGAATCACTTGTGTTTGTTTGCTTTACCACCAATGACACTACGTACCAAATACGCAATGACACTGGCTGAAATAATGACATTGTGCATGATGCATTAAAGCGCTTTTCGTAACTCATTGAAATGTGTTGGGTGCGCGAGATTACATTAGCTATTACTGTCTACTTGGTGCTGGCATTCGATGTATCTTTTGGACACGCGACACAAAGGTTCGACTGAGACAAAGAGGCATAGTATGAATTCGCAGAGAAGAAAAAGTGACAGGAAGCAAGAAAGCCATGTGTTGAGAGAAGGTTATATATATAGACGTCTTTGCGTGGAAGGGCGACTTTCCAACAAAAACGAACGGCAAGATCCGACTGACTCTGCTTTAAGATAATTTTAGCATTACGACAACATTTAATCGCTGTTGACAAGACCATATGCCACATGCATTCACACAATAGCACTATACAGGTTTTTCGTGTGTCTACATCACCGTCCCTTCCGTACGCTGCTTTTTACCCGTCACTGCGTTCCTGTTCTCGCTTCCATAAGCTGCTTTACTATACTTTTGTCTATCGCGGTTCCAAAGACCGGTCAATCTATCTTTTAATAAAAGCCTTACGAACTGTCTTACCCCTGTAAAGTACGAGCAACCTCGAAATCGCAATGGGTGCAGAGCTCAGTCGAAGCGGAGAATCTCAATGCGGATATCGATCGAATTTGAAGTCCAATGATCAATTGATACGACGAATACGAAGTTGTACATCATTAACATCCAGCACAATGACCAAATCAAAGCGCGCTCCTTCCGTTGACGCCGCAGATCCTTCCCGTACATTTTCAAACTCTCCTTCAGACCAATCTCATCGTCGACGCGACACTGTCATCTCCCTCGAGTACAAAATGAAATTTGATGTTCAAAACCAATTGACAAACTTTTCTGACAGATCCATCCCAACGGAAGAAAGTCAAAACTATACTTCGGATACCACATTTTCGCTCATAGCCGAAGACCAAACAATTGAGTCACTCGATCTTCCTGCGGTTGAATGGGAAGGATACGTCATCAAGCGCGGCCATTTGGTGCGTAATTGGAAGATGCGATTTTTCACACTGGAAGGAAATCGCGTGTCATGTACGTCTCATTGCGCTGACTGATCAAATTCTGACCTGTGTATCCATTAAGACTATGAGAGCAAAGGGGATGCCCAACAGCGCGTCCATCTCAAAGGACGAGTAAAAGTAGTATCTGTACGCATGGAAACAATCTCCAAGCTCGGAAATGGCTTTGATTTTTCGTTTGAGACCGCTGAAAGCAAAGTGTTTCATTGCTGTGTGCCGACCAAATTGTCGCAATTGTTATGGGTCCATTTGCTGGAGGTGAGAAGTGCTGCTGTTGCGGTCAATAGGATCTCAATCGGGTCTGTAGACTGGCGTCGAGTGTGCCAATATGAGAGCAGGAAGAAGCGTTGGACCTAATTTACGTCATGATGTCGTTATGAATCGTGAAACCAAAATGGCATATCAGCTGTTGCTTCGATTTCTTCAAGGGAACATGACACTCGTCACAGAACTGATTGCTTATTTCAACAAAGGTTTGAAATGCGGATGCACCATATGCCTGAACTAACGCGATCATGGTAGATCTCGTTTTCACATGCATGTATCCCAAACCATCCAAACTTCGCGGCGATTATTTTGGACGTGAAGGCTTGTGTCACTTTCTAGGAATCTTTTTGGAAAACATGGATACTCTGGACATGAATGTTGAAGACGTTTGTATGGTGGAAGATCGCCAGGAATTCACCATTTCAGGAACGGAAAAATTTCGCCATCGATACTCTGGTGAGATTGTGTCGGAGAAATTCATTCATCGCGTGCAGTATGGCCCGACCGGAAGCATCATTCGACTCCACATCGAAGCGGACCTTCAATCGGTGACTGGCGATTGGCAGCGTCTTGAGTGTAAGAATCCGTACCCGGTCGTGTCAACTGCAGCCATTCGATCCAATCGCTCATTGAGCGTATCCCTCAAAGACTTTACAGTGTACAATGTCATCGGCAAAGGCGGATTCGGCACAGTATGCTTGCACTTGATATTGAATGGGAATTTGCTGAAAATGCTTGTAGGTGGTGAACGCGGTCAAAAAAAGTGACGGGCAGATTTACGCCATAAAGATCTTGGAAAAAAGTAAAATGACCAAATATGACATCGAAAGCTCGTTTACAGAAATGCGTGTGGCTCAAAACATCCATCATCCATTTGTCGCTGGGCTACGTATCGCCTTTCAGAGCTGTACGAAGCTGTTTTTCGGTATGAATTACTATGGTGGA
The DNA here is from genome assembly GCA_905220665.1 of Albugo candida. NCBI lineage: Eukaryota > Oomycota > Peronosporomycetes > Albuginales > Albuginaceae > Albugo > Albugo candida. The sequence goes on along the minus strand of CAJNAR010000031.1, from coordinate 71,290 downwards.
GGTGATTTGTTCCATCATTTGAGCAACGCGGAAGACTGCCGGTTGTCGCCGGAACGAGCACATTTTTATACCGCCGAACTTGTGCTTGGTATCCATCATTTGCATCAACACAGTATCCTCTATCGGTTTGTCAGTTTGCTGAAAGGAAGAGCGAGTGTGATGTTTTGATATTGTGTTAGCGATATCAAACCGGAGAATGTGATGATTGACGGCGATGGACACATTGCGTTGGTGGATTTTGGACTTGCTAAATTGCATGTTTCCCAGTATAAAGGAGCTAATACGATGGCAGGATCACCACAATACACCGCTCCAGAGCTGCTTTTGCCAAAAGCGACGCGATCATATGGCACTGCAGCCGACTGGTGGAGTTTGGGTGTCCTCTTATTCGAGATGAGCGTCGGTGTCTCGCCATTTTACCACAGCAATGTGGAAAAAATGTATGATCGCATTCAGCACGAGGAACTTACATTCCCGAGACATCCGGTTCTCTCTGATGATCTTTGCGACATTCTCTCGAAAGTATGCTTCTCGTCTTCGTTGCTGGCGTGAATTCATCTTGTTTCTGCGTAGTTTTTGCAGAAAGATCCGCTCAAACGCCTCGGAAGTTGCATTAGCGATATAGTGCATCATCCATACTTTGCCGATATTGATTGGGATCTGCTGCTTCAGAAGAGGCTTACACCGCCTTGGAAACCGGATCTGGTATGCTGATAATCGCCGACCACTCTAATGGACTGAATGATTATTGTGTAGGCTTCACCACTGGACGTGAAGTATGTCGACGCCGAATTCACCGAGCTAGACGTAAATCGTGAGGTGCAGTCGCCAACTGAAAAATCCAAATTACGTGGAGGCTTCTTATCGAGTCTGGTATCCAGTCGAAGTGGGACCAAGTCGGCGACTCTACCGGTCCAGGATCCAGCCTTTAAAGACTTTACATACTACTGCGAGAATCCTGATGCACTTGTGGAAGTAAATGACCTGGTCGATGAATTGCTGCCACACGAGCAAATAAGCGAGCATTCGGATGTCGGAGCTCTGGAGCTTCCTGCTGAATTGCCAGAAGTCGCAGAAGATCGAGGCGGACGATCTGGGAACTCTGCTTCCTCGTCGGAAAGTGTTGATTCATATGGATCTATGGTTGACGAATCCCTTGCACGAAGCTCCATGACCGGGACTCCATTGTCCTCATTTGTCGAAAGTGGTCGCTTATCCCACGAGACCAGGTTGAGTACGCACACACAAAACGATTTATTCGAGCAAGGATTGAGGCGCTTCGAGGTTGATTTGACCGAAAAGGTTGGCGATGTTGCAATGACAATGAGCCGAACAGTGACAAATGAAAAGTACATCAAGATTTCCGGCGGTAATGACGCAATTGTGCAAAGAACGAGCTAAATCGGCGATCAAAAGCCATAGAAATCATGTGTCGATATATTCATTGCAACATTTACATCAATTTATCCAAGAAATCCCTGTAACAGTGACAGATTTCCGGAAGCAATCAACCTCAATACTGTCCACACCAATGCACAAATAACGACCCATTTTATGTATGAACTCTCACCGTATTGCGATGAATCCTTTAGAGGACCACACAATTTGGATTGGATTACATGACGCGCCAATTCTAAGATCTCTTCTTTATCGCGTAGGTGATGGTATGGGATTCCTTCTTGTTGGAGCAGTTGACCGATGGCTTCTACTGACATGGAACGCATTATCGTGTCGACTTGATTTTCCGCTGTACAAATTGGCGAAATCAAACAAATTGCTCCATGTCCTAATGAATAGAGCTAACGTAACGTACTATCGATAGCGTGCTTTGTTTCCTCACTGAGAGAATCCTTGCCCTGATGTAAGTCGCTTAACATTCTTTGAACGTTTTTGTCCGTCAGATCGATGCTATCAATACATAAGAACGATTATAGCGCCAAACTTGTCAGAATTAGATCTCACTTGTTCCGCTTTGCGTCTTCAATCATTTCCGGTGTTGGTCGGAGAAAATCAACCCGTCTTTTGGTGCGTTCGGACTTTACTTTAGCAATTGTTGATCGAATCGTCTCGGCTTGATCGTGTTCGCCTTTATGCTCGTACAATCTTGCCAAATCTTGTGCTTGTCGAATCTAACAGGATCAAGTACTTGGTCACCCCGTTCTCATTCGAGCTATGGCGCTTACTTGCACTTCAAAATTATCCTTCACATTGCTACCACCGTCTTTTTCTTGCGGCTTTTGCAGCTCTTCTTCACGATAGAGCTGACCACGATCAAACATGCCACCAAAAGTTTCGTGGTCAGTGATTTGCTGCCGTCGTTTTTGCTGTTGTAGTTCTTTAAGCAATCGACTTGTATCCTTATTGGTTGCATCGATTGAATAAGCTCTTTTCAACCTCTGTATGGCTTGGTCGAATTCGAGGGCTCCCGCCGAAAGCGGTGTAATCAATGCTTGCGCGCTTCTACAGAGACCAATGAAATCCAAGGTCGACCACAATCAAGCCATCACCTGTAAAGCGCTTTGAGGTTTCTTTCATCGATTTTTAACGTATCATCGCACGCCCGAAGGCATGTGCGAAAGTCTTTAAGCCGAAATTTGCACACTAAAGAATTTTATTTAGTTCGCAATCGTCACAAATCGACGTCATACGCGCAATGTTGAGGTAACATGCTACTTTCAGCGCATTCAAGCGCTTCTGACTGACTTGATCTTGGGCAATGTACTCGATCACGCGAATATCTTTATCTTCAATGCCTTTTTTCTTCCAATTAACGTCTTGATTCTCGCAGTACACAAAAATAGCTAATGCTTTCTCATATTCGGCAATTGCTTCCTCCATTTCGCCTTTCCCGCAACATTCGTTCCCTTTGTCTTTCATCGACAGTGCTGCGTCTAAACGCTCCTGAAAGGATAGAGAGCGAGCTGAAATCACGGAATCTTGCATGAACATGGAATGCTGGAAGTAAGACGGCCAGCCGTCGAAAACCGTGCGCAGCTTTGATTGCTGATGTCCTTTAAGCTTGACCGCTTTGCTCATCAGATCGGAAAAGGGCGTCGTTGCGTTCATACTCAATTCAACGCGTTCTGGATAGATCTGAAGGTCTTATAATAGACACACGCGTCGAGTGATCGGTGGCGACTGGAAGGAATGTTTAGATGAATTGATGTGCAAAAAGTGGGATTTTGTTGCACTCATTTCTCTGGAAACGACAGAGTGTTTGTCGCGGAAGCAGCGAGTTGAAGTTGAAGTTTAGTGGCGGGAACAAAGTAGCTAAAAAATTTATTATTTGGGCTAGTAGTGCAATATATGAGGATAATACTGGCTAGATAGAGAAGCATGACGCTGGATATGTAAATGAATAATATATAGCACGCTGTTTGCGAATAGAAGCTGGGATAGGTGCTATATATGTTATTCCTCGTTTGCTTATGGCGGTCACTGGAAAACGCGGCGTTGGTATTCCAACGATTTTATTGCATGATGGCGAAGGCACAACTGTATCGATTGAGATGAAGTCGGGAGAGATTTACCGCGGATACCTAGAGGAAACAGAAGATAATATGAACTGCGTTCTCAAAGAAGCTATACGAACGGACATCAATGGCAATACAACACATGTTGAACTTGTATACGTTCGTGGCAGTCAAATTCTGTTTATCGTTTTCCCAGACATATATCCTTCTTTGCAACCTTTTCATATTTTTGGTTGATTATGAGTATTCAGTTCCTTAACGTTTATCTGTCTGTACGCTCAAGCACGCGCCCATGTTCAAGCGAGTCAAGTTGTGGAAGAAGCATAAAGGCGTAATCCCTTCACTCGGTCAAGGCGGACCAGGAGGAGCAGGTCCCAGGGGACAAGCTGCTGCTATCATTCGAAAAGGTTCATTCCGACAGCTTCCTCATTTCTTAGCGTGGCTGACATTAACGATCTTTTGATTTTGTATTATACAGCAAAGGAACGCCGCAATCAGTTTTAATATTTTCATCGGCTCCGCTGGGATTAGATCATATGGAAACTAAGCAATAGAAAGGTTTACTCACATCATTGCTGTTTTTGCATTCAGCTGTGATTACGCAGTCAGACCCCAAAGAGGAATGCAACCGGTGAAATGACAAGCAGAGTCCATATTATCGCTGAGACAGCTAGACGGGATCGTGTCGATGCAAAGGAACCTAACGCTCTTGATTGCTACTCGATTAAACTTATTGGTGCCTCATATTTCATTGCACATGAATGCAGCAAAGTCATAACAATTTCTGCAACTTATTGGTGACCGCTACCATATCGTCGGCTTCAGCCACAATACCTTTATTATCAATTTCTTTTCTTCCATTTCCATGAATTCCCGTTCTCGACGAGTCTTTCCACCTTCGCGTAAGGAAGTAATCGCAGTGATGGGTTGCCTCACGTAAACGCTGAAAGGATCTCACTGGATATGCAGTTCCCTTATTAACCGTAATATGGTGAAAGGGAACCCTTCGACCCGCTCGATTCATTATACTTCCCCGTACTATAGTTTTCCACACGTGACTGCTTCGGATCCAGCTTCCTTACTGGCGAATGACAACCTAAACGGTCGCGGGTCAGAAAGCTCCCCATCACTTTTACAGACCAAATCGGGCAAGACTCAGTTATTAGTATGTGCTCCGTAAAAGGTATGCTGTAGCATCCTCGTACCGTAACATTCACAGCTTGTCAAGATTTCGCTATAGCAGGACTACGAAGATCGGCTATATGCCTCACTCCATCGGAAGATATTTTGCCGAATCAGCAGTATATTTTATATAATTGCAGTAAGTTCCTATTAGCTCTATCGGATAACGGAGACCAAATAACCTTCGCGATTAGTTCTTTGTTATCAGTATCTATCTGTCTTGGCAAAAGGGAGACCCCGTCCAGTGTTGATATTGGTTTACAATTTAGAATGTATTGAATGGAGAAGAACAATCGTACGTAGAGAATTGATGAATTCTAGGTTTCCAGGCACTTGCACTCGTACAATTACTTCCAAAAAGGAAATCCTCAAACGCTTCCACAAGAATAATGGTTTCTTTGACTATCGACATTTCACTTTTCACAAAAGCTGACAGTATTAGCGTTGGATCGTAATGAGTTGAAAGCTCTGATGAATCACTTGGCTTTGCTTAATTGCATGATATTTGACAACTCCTCACCCGTGTGTGGAGAGTGTCCCCGTCAAATTCAAATACTTCAGACAGGTGCCACCGGTATACATGTTCCTACTGCATGTTGGAACGACAGTCCAGCTGTCTAAGGAAAGAAGATTGATCTTGACGGAACTTATCAAGCCGGATGCGCTCTTTTGCAAAGGCAACGCTCGCATGACAGCGCAATACCACGATAAGGTCCCCAAGGCGAGGCCTTCAATCTTGAAGTCATTCTCTATCTTGATGCCAGCGAACTACACTCGGCATCAGCATCGAAATTGGAAGCAGCAAGGCCTTTCCAGATGGTTCCGATTACCTTTTTAAGATTGGTTTAGAATGGCCCGTATTACTAATAGGAAGCTTCTGGTTTTTCTTGCGGGAAGTTGCGGAAATTTGCTTTTTGAACGCTTTTTGTGGATCGATCACTTTTTCAAATTGCAGCAGTGACAAAAAGTGACTATGCTTCTTACAAACTATATCTAAGGAGTGCGACACTCTGGAAAACTTGATATATTTGCTTGAGGTGTGGAGGAAGAACGACAGAATGTCTCTCTAAAACTTGGGGTGTCAACTAACATTGGACAATTGCAACAAAAAGGCTCATGATGTAGAGTCTACTTTATCTATCCAAGATGCCCTCGATAGCTGGTTTCAATTAAATAGTATGCGAGCAACCGCATACGGAAGCAACTTCAACCTGTTTGAGAATAGAATACTTCAACTTTAAGAAAGTGACCTTATTCATATCAACGTGACACTGATTGCTTGGATTTGGTCGCCAAAATTCCATTCAAGAGGTTCAAATAAAAATACATCACAGATCAACATAAAATTTATCCGCGGTTTTTGCGGTGCCTCACGATATATAGACGTGCGAATGGAAGCACCGATGCAAATTGTGGGAGCGAAAGTAGAAAGCGTTTTCTTGGATAAATCCCTTGATCACAAAAGCAACCCTGCAGATGGAGGCCACTGATCATGCCTAAGAAACGAAGGATAGCGATGCGTCCATGCAGCTGGATTGGTCATAGGGATTTCGATATCGAACAGAACTATTCCAACAAAATGCTTTCTAAGGCTGCCTTCGAGCGTTCCCTGATATCAAGTGGAACTTTTACTACTGTTGGTGGAGCTATGTGAATCTTGGTTCATTGAATTTTCAGCAGACTAAACCAGTCAGGAAGGTATGTCAATATAGGTTGTGGCATCCAGAGGCTGCGTGTATTAACGCGAACGACACAAAACGATTAAAATTCGCGTTTGAGTGCAATTTTTTCTCAGAAAAAATCAATCGGACAAGTTGGTACATTTTGGCGAACATGAGCAATGCGAGCATCCGTTTGTACAGCCAGATGCTTTTCGCATGCATGGGTGGGACAACGCATTGAAAGTATCACATCTGCTTTGCTGCATAGAGCTTTTTCTCCATCCAATCTTGCTAAGGATTTTACATTTACGATGAAGGTTGTGAAAGTTTCTCTTGAGCGTGCTGTAGTATCTGGAGAAAATTCTCAGATGGCAATCAGGGCTGTAACTAGTCCAGTCCACAAGCGATCACTGGGGTTGAGGGCAAGTCGAATTGCTACTATCACTACATTGTGCGTGGTCGGAATGAAGTGTTGACCGCAAGGCTCTCTAGGTGATGATATCGTAGCTGTGCTCTGGAGAAAATGTTTACTCTCCACCTACAAATAAGCGATTCTGGATGAGGATTATAACTATCGGCTTGATCATAAGTGCTTAAATCTCTCCGCCGTTCCAACGTGGAACAACAGCTCTGCCTTTCAGTGAACATCAACTAAAGTCATAAAACTTTCGTCTTTCTATCGACCACATCATATCTAAACTTTTTCCTACTGGTAGAAAGAGAGCCAACTCGTACGATCACAAGAAGTTGGAGTCGTTCAAATTTTATTACACTTCAAAAACGCACACACATATTTCTTTAATGGCATAGACAGCACCCCACTGTATCTGGCTCAAATCGCAGTGGCGGTGTCATGACACTTCTTCGCACGAACACTCTTAGTTATATACTCCGTTTCTTGCGGCTTCTCATTCACGATGCACCGGTGAATGCCAACGAAATAATGCTTTTTTGTGAGCAATTGTTTGTGAACCATTTGGCCTCACCACATCTCGCATCCGGTGATTCAATGCGCTTCTCTCACAGTTGGGTGTGGTTGGCAAATCCATCATTCAGCTGAAAACGTTTTTGCGGGACATTGCCACATAAACGTATGTCTGACATCTGCACGTCAGGAAAATATTCAAAATGACCTTTAGAGGAGCCGAAGAAGTTTGGAATAGCATGCGGAAGTGCAGGAAGTCATGCTAGTTCAAGTTAGATACTCGACCGGGAACAATGGAGATGCTTACTACAATCATTCAAATATTCTTAAGTGATCGACCTAATCAGAATAAATAGGTACGCAACGTTGGTGCTGTAAAAGTGACCAACGACTTCGAGTCTTGGAACTGAGAAACTTGGAAGTCCGAAATGGACAAAATTGATGCAAGTGATTATAAAATATCAAACAAGACAACCGCTTGAGCCCAATCTTCTCAGCGTGTTATATTATGCTGCTTCGGCTCAATATCGCGATAATGACATTAGTCACTACCGACATTTTCCGAAATGATTCTTCAACAATTTAATGGTTTGATGGATCATAATGCCAGACGCAACCGTTTTTTATCATTACGTGAAGCATAGGAAACCCATTCTCATTTCATTATCTAGCTACTTCGTGTCGTCGCGTATCAATTAGATTGTTACCAAGGAACATGGTACCGTGAAATCTAGCCCATAAAAAGTCCTTAATTTTTGTATGATAAGAGTGGCGTAATGAAAGATTTCGGTAGCTCAGAGGCTGAATCAGCTAATCCATCTTGGACTAAGACATGTATCCGCCGCAATGGATATAAATTTCGCTAGATGAGAGGAGCAGGACAGCATCTCAACTCGCTTCAGTTCGACCGAAATGATTCCATTCATACTAAAAAATTGATGGCAGAATCCATGGAGCACATGCGGAGCACTTCAGCTCAATATGTGTGTAGATTCCCAGCTAAATATCAGTCGTCGATCTTGTCTGTTCATCTAGTCGACTGAATTAGGGTAATTATGATGTAGTCGGGTGAAATTCCATGAGAAGCGACCAAATAAAAAAACACTAGTGTAGGGAGAAAACATGCATTGTTTCCTGATGCAAGATTCTTTGAGATATAATATTGATTGCATTTCTGTCTGCAGCAGCCTCTTCTCGAACAGAAATTTTCTCCCTACGCTAACTTTTGGAAATTGCGATATTTTTTTTTGGCAGCTACAAAATACCTCAAGTTCTCAGACATAAGACGAGCTCAATTGGCGATGTAAGACCTCATTCATGACAGGAATAGTGGTCAATTCGTGGTAATTCATGATGTGAAAGGCGGCAAGTGCAAGTGCAATGGGATCCTATTCCTAGTTGGATGGCTATATGTCACCTGATGTAGCGGACAACAAATTGGGGAAATGCTTGTTGGATTGTCCGATACAATCTTGCATTGTATGGGCTTAAACAACCCCAATAGTGGATCGTCGACGACTATATCATCAGCTGTCAGCGGTATTTCCATGTATGTTGTTTGCTGTAGGTTATTGTAGATATCTTCGATGGAGTGAGGTCAATTATAATCATAATTGAATTATTGAGATGCTGATGGACTAGCGGCGTGCGAGATACTAGCTTGCATCCATGCAGAACATATGAGATATGTTGGAGTTTATTTTATATCTAGTCAGATTATGATATCATGTTAAGGAAGGCTGTGGGTATCTAACATCGCAATATTCTGTTAAGCAATCACTTGTTCCTCCGAGCTTCATGACGCATTCAAGATTCGATTTTTTTAGCATCGGGCTGATTGTATATCGCACTTTCGATTGTTTTCGGGTCTTCTCGAAGCTTGTAAGTGCTTCCCTCTTTAGCGTATTCATAGTACATGACCTTCTTCTTGTTAGCTTTCCATTGATACTTAAAAACCGCAAAGCCATAAGCGCGTTTCGCATATTCAACTCCATGTTCTACTTCAGGTACTTGGCTTTTCGCTTCCATGCATGTCAACCATTTCGACCTCAGCCACTTCCATATTGACGCCGTACTTCCCGCTGTATCCTTCACAATCTCACCTCCACCCCCGCCAACACCAAAGTATTCGCGATTATCATGGGCTTTGAAATACTCCAAACCGGCCACATCTCCACTGATGTAACTATGGTACATTACTTCACGAGATAAGGTAGTCACTTTGCCATTTTGAACGTAATCATTAGCAATATATATTTCAACTTCATGATTGGTGACAAAGCGTTGAGTATGACCTTCCAACGCCGAATACAAGTGTCGATATCCGACCATGATAACATGCGGATCCTTGCTTATTCCTAATGACTTGTACAACTGTTGCTGATACTTGATCCAAGCTATATCAGGAGACATATGCTGCTGCTGGAGGTACGGTGAAGTTCCCCGTCTACTTATGGAATCGGAACTCCAGTGGCTCTTTGCTAGTCTTTCTTTCTTCCGTTTTGATTTCCCATATATTATTTCGTCCGCTTCTACCTCGGTTTCAGTGAATAACATCTTAAAACCGCCTACGTCATTCAATACATTGACCGAATATGCCAAATCGGGCAAGATCCAGTGCTTTTCGTGAGCTCCATGCACACTGTAGCATCCTGTGGCCGTATTGTTGTTCATCCTCTCACGATTCCCGTTGACTACAAAAAACGGAATATCCAATTCCTCGACATTGAAACGTTTCGCCCATACCGTCTCCCATTGTGGGTCCTCTACGTTCTCAACTCCGTCGTAAAAGTTATTTCCAACTAAAAGAGCGAAATGCGCACCATGCTTTTTGCTTATACGAGACACATCCTTTCCAATCTGACCATGGATTGGGTTGATGTTGGTACTAACTCGCTTTTTATCCCGATTGAACTTTGCAAAGCCAGGGATACCTGCGTTTCCGATTGCAACGAAAGTGATTTCATCACCGCGACAATGATACGTCAACAACGGAAATCTTTCATTGTTGTGCCCGACTTCATCCTTCATATGTTGCAATGGTACAAAATCGCTCTCATGTCTCGTGAGGATGCATCGCTGATTCCGATACATTTGCTTCTTTTCGTCTAGATCAATCGGACAGCGGGGATCCAGCCATTCTTCAAACCCGTTTCTGATCAAGTTTGGTTCTACTGAAAATCGTTGGTTGTCCGAGGATGGAGACCCCGTTACACAATGCTGAAAAACAATGAAAGGAATGGTGAGTAGAGTAATCATTGAAAAAGCAAGTAGTTTTGGAATGAGCAGAAACAAATGTGAGAGTAGTGCAACATTTCAGTTATCGATTGATTATAGAAAGATTGCGAAGAAAATGCGGAACGTATACATCACTTCCGTCGTTTTCTGCTGTACTAGGATTCGTTGGATTGTAGCAGAAAAGGTGATACGTCATATAAGGAGTGGGACTATACGACTTGGGTTACTATTACCAAGTGACAAATCATTGACGCGAAGTTTATAAGAGCGATGACATAGCAGGAGTTTGCTTCCAACAGCTTCTCTCACATTTGAATTCTATCGCTTTCTTAACTTAATGCAGTCTGTGGCTATATTTAGAATGCAGATCTGTATTTTAATACTATCACCAAGAAATTATCCACACAATATTGGAAGGTGTAGTGCAACGTATTTTCTGTCAAAATCTTACATTAAGTGGAAATGGTGATTAGATACAGTAAAAGTGGTGAAAGGTGTAGCTTTCAGATTGGATCAAGATGAGAGTTTTGTATAGCTTAGAGATTTGGCAAGGAAATTCCGCTTGAAAGCGTACCCTGGAAACGTAAACGGCTCCATTGCGACATTGTTGTGGGTCACACCATCAGCATTTAAAACGTTTATTATATATGCTGCCGAATGGCGATTACCTGCGTTGCAAAAAGAAGGCATAACATGCGATATAACCCGTAGATGTAGAAGGATCTAGATTGAATACGGTTACAGATCAAAATCGAAGCTAAAAAACAAGAAATAAAAATCTCGCTATAACCAACATCAGCTTTCATGATGTCATATTCGATTGTTTGGCGTATTGTAAAATCAAATCCAAAGCTTCATAAAAATCAAGTTACCCGATTTGAAGAGCACCTAGTCAATGCTTTATTATCTTCATCGAAGAAAAATCCGATCTTCGAAGCTATCATCAAACAGAAGAGAATGTTTTTATGAGTTACACTTCAAGCATAATTCTCGAGTATAAAGTGAACGGTTCAACCAATTTAAGTGGAGGTACCCTTATTTTATGGTGAAAAGCTCGCCACTGGGAAATCGTAAGAAATTAAGGTCGTTTTCTTACTAATGCGAATAAAGGTGCAAGTGACAAACTACCCACTATAACTGGAAAATATATCGAAAACAATTGCTGCTTCAGAACCATCAATCTGGACAATCAGGGTCAACAAAAAGCAATTGATGATTGCCGCATTCTTTCTAGACAAATAGTCTACCTTCTTCATCAAATACAGCAGTATTCTCCCTGACTCCCTATATCTTACCGTACTTGATATTATGTGCTGTGTATTGCTGCTATTAATCGCTACTTCAGAGCTTATCATCGCCCAGTTGTTGCAAGATATGCTCTGGACAGAATGAGACATAGACACGCTTCATTGATACAATGTAAATCGAAGCTTAAGCAAATACAAACGCACTTATAGAAACTAAGGTATGCAACCATGTCTATCACTTTTCTCATTGATCATTCAGTCAAAACAAAGGTATTCATTCTTCCCACGAATGATAACTTTATTCAACAACTTAATGGGAACAATAGTGATACCTCAAAGCGTATGCGATGGGGCCACAACAAGCCTGAAAAGTATCTCCTTCGGAAAGAGTAATTTGGCAAAGAAAGCGTGGCTTTGCTCAAAAATCAATTCTTGCATAAAGAAACTGAGTAACTACTGTCCATTGTAGCCTATTATAGATATAACAGGTCTCACGACTAGCATTTTGACAGCTTGTACCGGACAAAATGTTCAAGTTTGGTTGGCAATAAAGTCCACGATCACAAAAAAGTTTCTGTATTATAACGCATCGATTTCTGTTGCTCTGAATTACACGCTACAGATTCAATTTCGACATATTAATAGACAGATCGTCAAGTTTCCACAAGACGATTTTTCCGTCGAGCGCTATCACCAAATATCAAAACAAAACAAAGTAATAGCAAATGAGTGGCAAACCTGAGGTCGAGAATTCAGTAATGCTCTTCTTCTCCAAAGAATACGGACGGATATCGGTGATCGCGCTCTCATGTTTCCTATTTTATATATTTCAATACTCGCTCCATCGTTGAAATTAAAATACTCACGTCCAAAGCATTCCTTTGTCCTGCTGTGTCGCTTCTGAACTTTGGCCACGAACAACTTTGCTCTCCCACATACTCCGAGCTATACCAAAGATAAGATCTCCATGACGATACATAGCATCATAAGCATACCTGCATTGAAGCCTCCCTTTTCACTCTTTGGTGCCGAATCGCTTGATTTTTTGTCCAATAAATCGGTCAATGACCTTGGAGAAAAAAGTGTGACTCGATTTCATTTCAGGTAATATTTTCAACATACCAGAATCCATTCGTATCAGATGAGAATAGCAATACATTAAAGTCGGAGCCTCCGCCAACCAAGACGTCGTTGGATAAAAAGAGGAGCGTATTCAGTGGGAGATGACGAAAACGAATAGACTATTGACAATCATTCAGTAATTGTGTGCTCTTGAACATCATCACATACCTGTATAGTTGGAGGTTCTCCAGCTACTCCAAAATGTACGAAATGCACTGAAGACCCGTGTCCGGCAAAGGCCACGCGATCACCAGCTGGAGACCACACAACAGAATTGATCCAAGCATTTGCATGATCAAATTCGGCCAATATCTCTCCAAAAGGCCCAATTGAAGGGAACGGGCCGACATCCAAGATTTCATCAACTTCAGCAATATGTGCCGAGAATATACGGCATTTGAGATCGGTGCTTCCAGTGACAAGTAGTTGAGAATTTGGATGCCATGCCAAAGTGGTAACCCTGTAACAGCGCGATAAACATAACTACAAATTAGGGTTTATAACGATAACGTACGTGGATTTATGCTTTTTGATGTGTTTGCTGATCCACCAGTTCTCCGACGGCTGATAATAACACACTGCCACACATTTCGCACTGCTGCTTACCGCAAACTTTTTCCCTGAATGAAGGTCAGAATCGATCAAACTTGTAGCGGTTAAGTACCATTTGGACTCCATTTAACATCGATCGCTGCGCGTGTGATACGGAGCACGACCATAAGCGGCTTCCACTTCCGTGTGGATTTCTCGTATTGCCACACGTATGCGCTTCGGTCGTGAGAGCATGAGACAATCATATCGTTGACGGGGGACCAATCAAGCCCTGTTACGACCATATCGTGCTATTATGCGAAAGTTATGGACATTATTATAAGGAAAAGTGAAAGGAGCGTATCACTTCAGAGAGAATGGCTTCTCGCCGCCATTTCGCCACATTTACTTCGCGACAATTGCTATAGATCCAAATTTCACTTGTATTAGGACATATTGCGACTTTAGAGCGATCCTTATTCCATGTGTGGCATGTAATTCCCTCATTCAAATGCCAAGAATTTGTCATTGTTTCCAGGAGAAGGCTGAACTCTGAAAAGTTATACTACATGATTGCCGAATTAGATAACCTCTATTGCGTAATTTGCATTAAGTATGCGGAATTTGTCTCGAAGCATCTTTCCACGCTGACGAACCAGACGGTAATGTAACGATTCTGTGGACATGACGACGTTGGTATGAGAAGGGAAAGCGCTATGGTCTTATGTAAAGGCTTGAATATGAGTTATGAGTGCGATCGGAATGTAGAATTTTTTGAAGAAATGATACAGATATGGCATTAAATATTGGAAAGAACGGCGCATATCATATGCAATATTGCATTTTAAGCTCTGCGCGTTTGACGCAGACATAAAGAATAAATGACATTTTATGTGATTTTGTCCTAGTCATTGCTACAAATAGGATGATCCTAGATTGGAGTACACTATCTAACTCATCGTGGAACGCTGCACGAGAAAGAATCAAATTGCACCAATAATACATAATCCACCCAATGAACAAAAGCAGTCATGAAATCTGTAAAGATCGCAATGAAGACACGTATTCCGACATCAATTTTCCGGAAAAAGAGTCACCTTCTCCACGTCTCACACAAAATCAGACCATTTCACCCCAATTTCCCTTGACCAACACTCTTGGAACAACATTCCCTCCAACTTCAACTTCAAGCGCCGGAACGAGTGATTGCGCTATTGCAAGAAAGCAAATAAGGTCGGAATCCTTTGCGCGGGAGCCAAAATGTGGCTTCTGTTGCCGTGTATTCACGCTGTTAAGGCGTCGACACCATTGTCGATCGTGTCACATGGCGATGTGCAAGGATTGTGGTATGAAAGCGGTCGATACAAGACGTGGAGAGAACACGAGACTGCAATGGCATTGCCATAAATGCATACGGGAAGAAGACGGTATCATGGAATACATTAGCGGCGTTCGCAGTCATTCAAAGAGAATGAGTATAAGCGTTGCTGCACCGCCGCCATTACAGCACCAAAGCGCAAAAAAGTTTTGTATCGAGTGTGGCTATGAACTACCAAAAAATGTCAAGTTCTGCATCGAGTGCGGAACGTCAGCACGGCTACCCACTCGATCACAATTTGACAAAGACGTAGACACTGCAACGACTGAGGTTATTGACGATACATCCGCGCAAATACTCCAAGCGAAAGCGTGCGATCTTGAATTGACAAAGGTGATGGAGATGATGGTTGATTTCGTTTGAAATATCTTATTTTGTGTTGCTATGTGGTAGCGCATGGAAATCACTCAAGACTTGGTTGTCAAAAATGATGATAATGAGCAGAATCTGGATGTCAGATCTGGTGATCAAGAGGATTTGAAGGGTAACAAAGATGATCGAGAGCCTTTAGAAATCGTTCAAGAAGACGAAGATGCAGTTGTGAAGCTATTGGGTGAAAAGGAAGTCGATCTCAGACTTGTCAAGGAAGAAAACGACATGCTCAAAGAGAAGATCAAAATGCTTGGAATCGAACTCGAAGAATTGAAAAAATCAGCACTGGAAAATCATTTGACGCTCAAGAAAGGAGAAACTGAAGTAAAGCACATTTCAGACGAGAAGAAGGGTGTGAGAGCGAAAGATCATCCGGCTTATGCGAAATATTTTAGACTTGTGAGTATGGGTATGCCTGTTGAACAAGCCCAAGAACGAATGAAGCAAAACGGAATTGACCCAACGATCTTGGACAAGCCAGACGAGAGGATGAACGATTCGAGTAATGCAGATACAAATATAGCAGGGACTTCCGCACCAGAGGAAAGAGTGCAAGTCGATGAGAGATATAATAAATTCTTCAAACTCAAGAAAATGGGAATGCCTTTGGAACAGATCAAATTGAAAATGAGTGCTGAAGGCTTGGATCCGAGTATGCTTGATCAGAACAATACGCTGTCGATGGGAGAACAACTGTTAGCAAAAACCTCTCAAGTAACAGAAAGTACCTGCGATCCAGAGTACGTTAAGTTTTTCAAGTTGTTAAAGCTAGGTATGCCGCCCGAACAAGTCAAGCTGAAGATAGCAGCAGCAGGGCTGGACCCTGCAGTACTGGATTCTGCTCAAGATGTTGCCTCCGTGATGGCGTTGAAGAACGAAGTGAATGTAGGAACTCAAGACGCCGGGCTTGCTGCCACTTCAAATCAAAGCAGGAGTTCTAAAGGTGTGGCTTCCTCCGATCTCGGTTCTGCTTCGATAGAACCACAACTCCCAAGAAAAGAAACTGTCAAACCTCAAGTCGAAATGCGATCGCTTTTTTGGAGTCGGGTTCCAGTCAATGTAGTCAGCAGCACCGTTTGGGTGAAGCTCAATGACTCAAACGTGAAACTGGACCTCGGCGAGATGGAATGGATGTTTCGCAAAAATGCCGTGGACACACTTAAAAAAGAAGACGACACCAAAAAAAAGAAAGAAAACACCTCAACTTCTCAACAAGTTTTATTACTGGATCCAAAGCGCCAACAAAATGTCGCTATCGCTATCGCTCGAATCAAGATGCCGCCGAGTGAAATTAAAAAGGCCATTTTGAATGTGGACACCGATCTAGTGAATTCAGAAACGCTCAACGTATTGATTCAGACCGCACCGACTTTGGAAGAACAAGATCTATTGAAAAATTATACTGGCGACGAGCAGCTACTGGGGAATTTGGAAAAGTTTTTCCTCGAAATGATGTCTATCCCACGATACACGCAGAGAATCAAGTGTATCCGATTCCACCTTAGCTTTGAGGATCGTGTGCTAGAAACGCAAACTCAACTCGATATTTTGAGTGCTGCAACCGACGAACTCACAGAAAGCAGAAACTTTCGTAAAGTTTTGGAACACATTCTGGCTATTGGTAATTATTTGAACGGTGGGACACCACGAGGAGCAGCTTACGGCTTCAAGCTAGACACACTGACCAAGCTACATACATTACGGTCTATAGACCCCAAAATCACACTCATGCATTTTTTGGCGCATCAACTGGAAGAACATAATCCAGAAGTGGTCACCTTCGCGGCTGAACTCGCTCATGTTGGCGAAGCAAAGCGCTTATCTCTGGAACAGCTGCGATCCGATATATCTTTGTACAGCAATGAGCTTGTGATGTTACGTGGTCAAGTACAAGCATCTAGTAACGATCAGACCGAAGGTGATCGATTCCAGGAAGTGATGGCACCGTTCGAGAAGGAAGCGGCTGAAGTTCTTGAAGATCTAAATCGTGAATTTAGCTCTCTCGAAAATCTTTACACCGAACTCATCAGCTCGTTTGGTGAAGATCCGAGAAAACTAGGTACCAGTGCGTTTTTTTCTTTGATGGACGACTTTTTATCAGAATTCAAGAATGCGTATCGCCAAAATCAGACAAAAGATTATGAAAGCACATGGAGTGAAGCAAAATCAGCGAGCGAAGCTGAAACTGCTACAAGAGAAGCCGCAGCGAGGGAAGCCAAAGCATCAGAAGCCGCCGAAGCACATGTCAAGTCTGCTGCGGTAGAAGTTGAGCACACAAACGCGCAAGATGAAAGCAAGAAATCAATCTCACCAACGCATGATGGCCGAGATCTCGATTCGGAGCTTCTAAGTCAGCACTTTGAGCCTGCACCCCCGGAAACGTCCAAAGCGCTCTATTCTCAAATTATCAAGACAGTCTCTTTGTGGGCACAAACGCACTCCAAACACGCAGACGCCGTGGAACAATTCAAAGTGATCTCCCGGAAATTCGGAAACGACGAAATATCAGCGGACGATTTTTGTCAGCAAGTTCGATTTTGTATCGGCCGGAAACGCGCTCTGAAAGTAATTCCAGACAGCGCACGACTACTTGTCAGTGATGCCAAACGGTCCGAACTCAAAGCCGCGTACAAGCGTTTTCTTGACGCATGCAACCAGGAGAAAAGACGAAAGCAAGATAGTGTATCAATGAGGAAATCGCCTGTGCCAATTACGCTGCAGGATATCGAGCCTGTTGTCGGAGAAGCGGCTCAACTACTCCACAAGTCCGTGCTGGAATCCGTCCAACTCGCGTTAGGCGGCGACCACAAAAAGATGAAAGTATTCACGTCGAACGCGCGCAAATTCGGCAGCGAACAGCTTTCGGCGCGCGATTACTATCAGTACCTTACTGCAACATTCGACCTCGATTTCGTCGGACGTTTGGTTCCCGATCTTGCTCGATTGTTGCAGGATGCAGAACGTCGACACGCACTGATTCGAGCGTTGTGCGAAAGCGCGCCAGGATGGGAACGATTCAATGGACTATGACGGTAGAAGCGCATGTAGCATTGACGCATGGAGAGTGAGTTCAAGTCGCAATTCATGTACTCGTCGATACATTCGTGCGACGCTCAAGTGTACTCTCGTGTGGGTCAATCGAAGAGGTGCAATGATTTTACATACGAGGAATAAACGCTGAGGCAAAGTGTGTGAGTATTGTGCATTTTATCCTCTTAATAAAGATTGTTGTTACTGGTTTCGACGGTCTCATTGCGCAGGCCTCTGTACGAACACACTAGTACCATTTATACACTCGTTTTGAATTTCTATTTCTCTGGCTCGAGCTAATGTGAGATACGCGCTCCGGCTCTGGTGTGACAAGTAAATACGCACCTATACACTCTATACTTGCCATAACGCCTTTGCTCCAGTAACTTGGATGGCTTCAGGCTCTATTCCAATAAGATCCAACATCCTTGTAGAAGAATTAGGGCTATATATATAGTTCGACAGGTGTAAAGTCGAAGACAGACATCACTATGAATTTTTCTATGCATGGCTCGTGCCATATGTCGTTCTTTATGCACAAGTCAACTTCATCTTTTTTCATGTGTAATATAATCCGTGGGTAATGTATACTGAAACAATCCGCGACGCACGTGACTCTATACAAAAGGCAAGATAGAAAGAGGGACGTTCTCTGTGATAAAATAAAGAATACCAAAATGGTCTTTTTGCATTCCATATGGTGCGTTTCCCACCGCTTCTTACAGTTTGCATGCCTTTCACACGCATCTTGTAAAGAATGGGGTTGAATGTTTCGCAGATTAGAAGTGGAAAAAAAGGACTCAAATATGAGGTACAGCTCGTACACCTCATCCTCAACCGAGAGTGGTATTCTACAAACACTCATTATTTTCCAATTTGCTTCGCGGATACATCCAACAGTACTACTAATATCAACACAGCTTTCCATTCTTTTGCACATATGACCGCAAACGACTGTTTGATAGAATCGACACTCGGAATTCACCCAAACAATCACTCGAATGAGAGCGGCAATATAATTCTTCCATCTTATGATTTTGACGAGGAATGGCAAGCACATCAAAACACTTCCTCAACGTCGTCATCACAACACTTACAGCCTCACTATGCGACTGCAACATCCTCCTCCCAATCCCTCCTTTCCGATCCCCTCAAACCGATTGGAGCGTTATTAGCATCTTCGTCCTACTATCAGCCACTATCTCAATTTTTTCAATTACCAACTATGTCACAAACTCACGGGTTTTATGCGGACGCTTCACCGAAAACCCGCCCAGATTTTCAGCATGGACCGCAAGCCAATAGCTCCACTCTTTTTAGTCAAAATCCACGTGTCTACGGAAATAACCGAGTTTCAGGCCCATTTCACAAACCACGACTACCTCTTCCCAGCGATAACGGATTGGAAATTAGCACTGGATTTCAGAATTACACTCATTCAATTCCAACCCGTAAGAAGCAGTTCGGAACTGAAAACGAACACGGTAAACCACACACTGATGCCTATGAGGTGGAGCCTCTCTCATTTTACAGAGGACGAGATCATGAGGGATCCTCTGAGGTGCAATTCCGCGGTCGAATGCTTGACTGTTTGAAATCGCCACTCGGGGAAATGTCACACATGGATAAAGTATTCGAATCGTTAGACAAGTTGATACCGGAAATGGATCAGGAATTATTCCAGCCCTCCGAACTTATCTCATTGGCCATCTCCGAGACCTCGCGTGGTATGGACGGACAATATACCCACCAACTTCCATCTTCACAGTTTACACAAGATATGACTTCCCGTAGTATCATGCAAAACATGATCCTAAATAATCCCAAACCACTAGGACCATTGCCTGGTTTAGTCGGTCAGCGTTCGATCAAGAATATGGCGATTTGTAAGGTACACGGATGTGAGCGTCGGGTTCGATCCAAAGGTTTCTGTAAGACGCATGGTGGTGGACGGAAATGTAGCATTGATGGGTGCAATAAATCGAGTCAAAATGGCGAGTTTTGTATCGGACATGGAGGCGGGAAGAAATGTAAGCGAGAAGAATGCACTAAAGCCGCGCAGTCACACGGATTGTGTAAAGCTCATGGAGGAGGAGCTCGATGCAAATTTCCAGATTGCACGAAAAGTAGCCAAGGAGGCGGTCTTTGCAGAGCACACGGAGGCGGGAAGCGATGCCAAGCACTTGACTGCCAGAAAGGTGCTCAACGAGGCAATTTCTGCGCCACACACGGAGGGTTTCGAAATTGCAAGTTTGACGGATGTGTTCGTACGGACCGTGGCGGAGGATTTTGTGAAGTACATCGTCGTGGGCGGTTATGTAAAGTCAAAGCCTGCAAGAAGTTAGCGCGAAATGAAGGAATGTGTACGATGCACATTCGAGCGGAAAAGCAAGCGCTTATGGAGAATTAATGACGTACAGTATGTGTTTGTTCAAGTCACACCATGACGATAGGAGAAGTGAGTCTGTACTCTAGTGCATTACAATGCAATCTAATTGAAACTCGATTTTGATTTATATGACATGTGCATGCGGTAGCATAAGAATAAGTTGGCTGCGGACTGTCAACGGCTACGATGTTTATTTTTTTCATAAACGTGAGAATGATTCCCCGATGTTTGAGAGTTCTTTTCGCGTCAATATATTGTAAACTATGAGAACGATGGAAGTAATCGCGTCAGAAAGTTTTGTATAAGCATTACATTGTATTCAATGTTCATGCAGTAATTGGACATAACAAAATTATTCATCATCCGCACTGATTCTAGTGTCTAATGCTTTGAGTTGTGAGGTCAGGTCGACGACTCGCTTCTTTGATTGCGAAACACAATTATTTGAATTGTGGACTCACCGTAGCCAACCGATCAATCTACCAATCATGACGCTCGAACGTCTGTTGAATAAATTACCTTTTAGTGAAGGCGGCAAAGTATTCTTTGGCGTTGCGGTCGGCATTGGACTATGCTATCTGCCGGTGTACAAGAAGAGTACGTGAGTACATACGTGTTTTCATCTCACCCACACACGCTATGTAGATAAGAAACCTGGCCACGATTTGTTTTCTTCCGAGCGTCCGCAGGAAATTTACGAAAAAGATATACAAAATCGGAGAGAACAATTGGGCATCAAATAACATTTAACGGATAGATGACGCTTGGAGCTGATATCTTTTTGGCCCCTTTTTCAATACAATGCAATGTTCACTAAGTACGTCTAGAAAATCGTAAAAGTTTGCAATCTCGAGCCGCGCAGACTTGGCAATTTCCACCAATTCTTCCAATGAAAATACGTTATTTCCTTGTCGTTTTGCCACTTGCTCCAATCGCGCAGCATAAAATTTGACTTTCTTTGGCAGACTCAAACCGCGTGCATTATGTACGGTTGCTTTAAATACGTCCGTATCCCTTAGGCAACAAGCCATTATTTGTATTACGTCGCGCACATGTTGCACCGTAACCTCATTGCTCAATTCAATCCTGGCGCGTGCTTGTGCAAGTCGGACTAACGATTCCAATTGTCGAACTGTTATCGATACTCCGTTCAATGGGAAAATACTGCTTGAACGCAATTCAAGATAGTGCTCTTGCAATTCAACTGCGGCCTCTCGTGTTAGCTGGGGGTGGAGATATCGTCGTGAATATGTAATTAATTTTCGAATCGTACGGACAGGGATGTAATTTCCCGAAATTTGGGTATGCAGTAACAAACGCTCCAAAAGTGTAGCATTTCCAGCGACATGACCCTTTTTTTCAGCCTGTTTCCACCCTCGTGGGACTGATGCGTGCGTATTCATGATATGACTCGATAAAAGTCGATCTCGTTCTTCGTCCGGTCGATCCAGTAGAATAAATACCAAGTCGAATCGAGACAATAGCGCCGCCTTCATATTCAAATTCTCATGAACCGATTTGGCTGAATCGTAATGGCCTCCAATTGGATTGGCTGCGGCGACCACGCTGGCCCGAGCATTCAGATTGCAGACGACCCCGGCTTTAGCGATGCTGATACTCTGTTGTTCCATTGCTTCCAATAAGGCTTGTGTGTCGGTACCCATTTTATCAAACTCATCGATACAACAGACACCCTCGTCGGCCAAGACCAATGCGCCAGCTTCGAGTGCATACCCACCTGAAGAATCTTTGGACATGCTCACGGTTAAGCCTGTGGCTGTAGCTGTGTTCCCTCCAACATATACTGATCGCGGGGCGACACTGGCGGTGGCACGAAGCAACTGACTTTTTCCCAGACCTGGATCCCCAACAAGCAAAACATGCGAATTTGCGCGCGCAGTTTTGCGATCCTTGGCGTTGCGTGTACCGCCACACAAAGCTAGTAAAAGTCCTGCTTTGATGAGCTCGTTCCCATAGATTTGAGGACACAGCGATGCAACTAAGCGTTCGAAGACGTTTCCTTCGTTGTAAACCTGTGATATTTCCTGCAGGTCTTCCTTGTTGAATTCAGCATCCTTCTCACATTTCTCCTACGCACAGAGAGTTGGCTGTGACTCGACTAAATGCTAAGGTCTTACATTTGTGTGCGCCACATTATTTGCAAACAGATACAAAACATGAAGACAGTTGTTTTGCGCTTGTTTCCCAAACTTCCCGCTACGAATTTGTGCATTGACGCTCTTTACAAAGCCAATGACTGTCACCTACTCTAAAAATCATTAGACGTCTATCAGGGAGAGTAGTAAACGTTGTACCACATTGCCGGGAATGCAAGAATCAACCAAGTCTTCGTGCAGTTCGACCTCAATCATGCGAGGAATCCGCCCGGAATGCTCTTCATGATCGATTTCCTGAATTCTGGTTGAAAAGTCTTAGCATCTGTATACATTTCTCGTGAATACTTACTTGATCGTCTGGAAATCAATCGTCGTCACTGTCGATCGATCCGGGAGCAATTTGCTGCGGCATGCATACATGCATTTGATAGGTGGATTATACTTTCCATCCGGGAAAATACGCAACGTGATTCGGCCACATTTTCCGCAAATGAAATTGCATTGTGTCACAAGCGGCTTGATCGGACTTACTCGCACAATTGTTCCGCGGACGCTGACAAAGTGATTAATGACGTGCGATTTGATTTGTGAAATTGATAGCACGGGTGCAACATCATAGAATCGAACGAGAATTCTGCTGCTAGTAGCTTGTACCTTATCACGCACCAGGCATAACGCTAGTCCCAAACAAGCAATCACTTGTTCTGGGTGTTCTTGCATAACACTTGCGAAATCGCATAATTGACAGCGATTTATGAGTTGTGCATGACTTAATTGAATTGATTCCTTCGTAAGATCATGCAATTCAATTAGAGGTTTCCATTGATTAGAATCCTCAAAACATGTGTGGAACATCAAGACTGCCTGATATCGTCCTTCTTCTTCGGGTATAAGCTCGCAAGCAGAGTCTGCGCGGTGTTCAGACGATTCCTGAACTCCAATGTGCTGGTCTTCAGGAAAATATTGCGTCCATACGCAGCTAGCCACAACGCGCAGCAAATCCTCACTCATGACACCGCGCTCTATTATGGAGCTCAAGGATACATCAAGTTGCCACCATAATGGAATTAAATGAAAAACCGGAAGCTCCACCTCCTTTGCCCCATGCGCATCCGCTTTTCTCTTTGAAAAAAGCAAAGGAAAAAGCGATTCATTCCGACGCCAAACGGCTACATATTGATTTTCTCAACAAACACCGAGTGGATGCGTTAGAAGCGCAGTCCTTAGCTACACAGGAAGGAGAAGCAGGCACATTGCACTCCACAAAAGCGCTATGGAATACAATCAAACAACTTGAGGATGCCCCCATCCTGCGCGTGGCGCTGGAACAGCATGAGAAGGAGTTGGCTGCGACAAAAGCCGTCGATTGGCCCGAAGCGATGCCATCTAAATTTCAAGATGAGGATAGCATTTTGATGGAAAATGAAATTACACTTTTGAAGCCGCGAAAAGTGGGTAAACAGGTTAATGCAAAGTTTTTAAAGACCAAGCAAGACCCAGCATATCTTCCCCGCCATCCCCTCATGATGGAGGAAGAGCAATCATTGCGCGAGAAAGCGTTCCTCACCACATTTGAGGATATAGTCAGCACTAGATATGGATGTGTGAAGATAGATTCCATCAAGAAACGGCTCGGGAAAATCGAGCTGTTGAAAGAAGCGCGCAGTTTCAAATCCGAAACACAATATTTTCCACCGTGCCAACTCGGACAACCCGCGGCATTGAATGCAAGGTCTTCGGAATGTGGTTAAAACGTTGTACGAAGGAATCGATTCGATTGGCGGAATTCACCACATTCCCGCCAATGTGCGAACAGCTTCCCGCGGAAATGAAATGATTTTCAGATCCGATTTCACAGCGCAAGCAATATTCCTCGTGTCACAATCATTTCTGTATTGCCGTTGCGTCTTCACTTTCTATCTACTTTTACTTCTTTGTAATGAAAAACGACACAACTAGTTATGTTGATATCGCACACGATTCAAACCTGTCTACTCACAATTCAAAATTCGTCGTACCTCTAAAACATCCTCAAAACGAGTGTGTTGTTGTACGACCAAGTCCAAATCGATCTGAAGCAGCAACTGCAATGATGGAAATGCTCGTAACGTCCACAAAGGTACAACCAGCAACCAAAAGCAATTCAATAATCAATTGTGCGTGAATTAGCGTAAACGATCTCGCAAAGTGGCTCAATTAGTTCCATTGGGCTTTAACGTATCTGATAAGAAGCCTCTAAACCAGAACACTTCGAATTACGATCTCAAGGCAGATGGTCTCAATATTCCACCGTACTTTGGAGCTGAATCAATGTTACAATCATCCTTTCGAGAATACAATCGAAAAGAGAAATCGTTGGGGTTGTTATGCGAAAAGTAAATACCAAGCTCAGCGTTGTCGCATGTTTTGATATTCTCTTTTAGCTTTCTCAAACTCTTCCGGGAACACAATGCCAGAGAAGTGTGTTTGGATGCTGTTGCCGCCGAATTGGGCGTTGAACGAAGGCGCATATATGATATTGTGAATATTCTGGAAAGCATTCATCTCGTCAGTCGAAAGAGCAAGAACTTGTACAATTGGCACGGGCTCTCCACGCTACCGACAACCATCGCCGCCATGAAGGTACCCCGATCTGGCCACAGGCTCGGTTTGCTGACACACTCAAATTAGGAACGTCATAGAAACTGCTCCGTGAAAGGTGAAACTTTGCATGAGCTTCCAGCATTGAGATGTAAGCGAGATTGAATTGTGGTGAATGGAGCTGAATTGTACTGAACTGTACTGTGGTTTTCGTAGCCGAACGGAAGAGAGGGAAATCGCTCTCACATCTGAGTCAGATGTTTGTAGATCTATTTCTACAGAGAGTACGTTTTTACAATTCGCATTACAAACCTAATTGTAATTGTAGGAGGATCGAATCATTTCATTGGACGACGCAGCCAAACAATTACTTCTTCCAAGCGAGTGTGAAAATAATAATGATCGACTGCACAAAAGTACGTTGAATCAAGTTGAATAGACCGTACTTAACACCCGTTGTAGCAAAGATTCGAAGACTTTACGACATTGCAAACGTACTCGCAAGTGTCGGTCTGATCGAGAAGTTGCAGCTACCACACTCGAGAAAACCCGTTTTTCGATGGAGACAGATTGATCGAGAAGGCTCCAATGAGAAGCAGGATGTAGGGCAAGACGTATTGGCGGTCTATGAAGCCAACCACAGGCAACGAAGTGGTCCCAGTTGGTGTGATACGGACTCTGTCAAGACATCCCAGTCATGTAACAGTGAAGCGGAAGACGGCGATAGCTGTGGTGTTAAGAAACGCGAATCGAATACCGCTCAATTGGGAGTGCAGTCAGGAGACCAATCAAATTCTGTTCTTCGATTCGATTCAAGTCATACGCCTATTCATCCACAAGAGATTTTACAGAGCGAGCAGAAACGCCTCCATGAATTTATGCGAAAGTATGTGGAGGAGTATGTACAGCATCTTGCCACAGCGCAATCGGCAAGTGATTTGTAGTAAAGAACACAAATAGCGTGAATTATCCAATAGAATACATGTGCTATACGGAAGGATTCCTGATGCTGCGAGTGTGACTGTGGGTCAAGTACTTATGTGGGGATAACTTGAATATACCGTAACACGCAATACATCGCGGTGCATTCTACCTGAGTCAGAATTTATCAGTCTCAATGGACATCGATGTCAAGTGCATACGCTTACAATTTGGCAGTGCATCAAATACAATTGGCACAAATGCAGCCATGCTACAGTCCACAAACGTTAAAAATCAACGAGTACTTAGCAAACACGTTTTCTTATTCCAGAAAAAGGCAGTCAATAACTGATACTCTGAGTAGGGAACCCATACGAACGATTTCGTCCTTGCATTCGAAGCTAAAAGTATACATCTATACACATAACCACTCCCATTCTGACATACTCACTGCTCTCATTCAAAAGATCGGATTCAAAGACACGTCAAAAAGCCTCAAAAGAGCACAAATGACCAAGAGAATTGGTCCGATCATTTTATATCGCAATAATCCATCCATTGTGATGTGATGTGTTCTAATAGGGATGGAAACGTACAAATGTTCAATCAGGAACAAGCACCAGGCACTCAGTGGAAAGGAATGTGGGATTGGAATCACTTTTCCGAAAGCAATCTGTTTGAGGTGCAGGATTTCCACTCGTTCCTAGACCTCCATAATTATTACGTTGGGACTCACACGAACGCAGGATTTCTCTCTATCGATACGTTTGAAGCTGTTCAAGATAGATTGCGAAGACACTTAGAGAAAATCGATCGATTGCATAGTATACAATGTTTGGTGGATATGGACTCTGCCTGGGGCGCATTCTCTTCTGAACTGATCACTTATTTGAATGAGGAATGTCCGCATGCCGAACTCACACTTCTGGGAAACGATTATCCATATGCATCATCAACGGTACCATCAGACGCCTTGTTCAAAGACCGCACCAAACAAACTTCTCGAACGTGTCTCAACATTGTTTCAAGTTTACTAGCGATATCGGAGCATGCACATTTGATTATCCCAATAGCCATGTCACCGGACACAATACCCTCCGCACGTTTCCCTGAATGGCAACTCGATCGGTCAGATCGCTGTCATCTCTCTCAATTGGTCGCCGTGAGCTTACAGACAGTCGGATTCCATGCGAGAGCTCAATTGATCCCACCGGCGCCATATAAATTTTGCGAGCTCGCGATTCAAGCTCCAATAAGTCACGCGGAAACGGTCCTGGCTCAAATCGCTCAAAATGAAACCGGTCATATAAATGTGCTCCAAGACCGACACTCACTGCTTCCGTGTTTGCGGAAACGAGCAAGCGCGCACTCAGTGGGCTGGCGTAAAACGATCTTTAGGGGATTTGACTCCAAACAACTGGAAAGCAGGGATTTCCAGCAATTGAATATTGAATCGTCTCCAAAACCTCTACTTTTACCCCAACAGTGGCTGCCACAATTTCCAAGAACTATTAATAGTGTGGCGGAGTGCACAGTTTCGAAAAGAATTGCGTTTTATCTTCAAAATCTCAGTATGCAAATGGAAACCCTTGATCGTCGAATCGTGCACGAATACGTGCAGAATGGAATGGAAACCGATCGGATATTTGAATTGAAAGAAGAATTGGCCAGTCACGCGGAATTGTACAATTCAATTAAGTAACTGGCAAAGCTCCGATTCTTATCAGTTTTATTAATGTAAAAGCATGAGATTCGAGATTAGAATTAAAGTTGAAGTACGATATCTTTAATCCGCATTCTTTCTTTCGATTTCATAGAAAACAAACATTCTAGAAAGAAGTTGCACCTAGTTTAGCCACTCTTGTTAAGTACGATTCATAAAGATCAGATATTTCTTATGTTGAACTTGAGCTCATTTTAAATATGGAAGTCTCCAACCTCTTTAGCGTAAGTGATAAAATCGTGCTGGTCACAGGCGGGGGGAGGGGAATCGGAAAAATGATTGCTGATGGATTTGTGAGGAATGGCGCCAAAGTGTACATTGCATCGCGCAATTACGCCTCTTGCAAGAAAGCTGCTGCGGAACTTAAGCATCAAGGTCCTGGAACATGTATAGCGGTGAGTGGAATTTCCACATCCATGTTCAAAGCATTTGACCACAAGTACGTAGCTACAAGGAGACATCAGTTCAGAGAAAGGATGCGCACACCTCGCGCAGCAATTCGCTTCGTACGAGTCCAAATTAGACGTACTTGTCAACAACTCGGGCATTGCGATCCCCACCGCGTTCGATAAACACGAAGAAAAAGGTATGTTGTTTTGATACGGTATACGGTGTACAGCTGACAACATTTCGCTAGTTTGGCAAGAAACCTTCTCAGTGAACGTGGCTGCCGCTTACTTTCTCGCTCGAGATTTATTACCACAACTTGATAGAGCTGCGGATTTGAATGGTAGCGCCCGTATCATCAACATTGGATCGGTAGCGGGTTTTTCGCCGAGTAAAATGGATGTTATGGCGTACGATGCATCTAAAGCAGCACTTCATCATTTGACACGAGTTCTGGCAGCGAAGCTCGCTCGAAGACCTAATGGAGGACACATCAATGTAAATGCGATCGCGCCAGGTGTGATACCAACTGATATGACTGAGATCATTCGCAGTGCTGCGGCCTCCTCATTCAACAACATGGGTAGAACGCTTCCATTAGGACGCTGTGGTGACAGCAAAGATATAGCTGGAGTGGCACTATTTCTGGCGTCGAGAGCGTCTGAATGGATCACAGGAATCGTTGTTGTCGCTGATGGAGGACACATACGCGCGTCATTTCGTTTGCCTTTGGCGAAATTGTAACGTGAAGCAGTTATAAAACAACTCCTTTTCTGTTAGTAACATAAAGTCTAATAACGTGAGAAAACAAGAATCAGTTGATAAACTGGATATCGCGATATTCAACACAGAATCAGATCTGGACCCAACGGATCGGTTATCAGTGTGTGTCGGATCTTAGTGGTTTATTTCAATAATAATCAGTCTAATAAACGTTATTACAATTGCACAAATAAATCCGATGGTTTGCATTCGGAATGCCACGGTAACGATCTCACTATTCAATTATAACAAGCTCAAAATACCAATTTGTATCGTAATGGAACTATAGGTGAATGACTTGATACAAATGCAACATACCAATCTATGGTGTCTCCCTGAAAATTACCAAATGAAATATTACCTCTACCACATCATGTCATGGCCGCAACTACTGTACGTCGCAGAAAGTAGCAATGGAAAAATCGTCGGATACGTCTTAGCCAAAATGGAGGAGGAAGCATCCGTTCCACACGGTCATATCACATCCCTGGCGGTTCTTCGAACGCACCGAAAGTGTGGAATCGCCACAAACCTGATGAAAGCTGCGCGTAATACCGTATTTGCACATGAGTTCTGATTGGTTCACAAAGCACCTGAATAGAGCGCGCAATGGTGGAGAACTTTGCAGCAGAGTACGTGTCGCTGCACGTACGAGAAAGTAATGAAGCCGCCATCCACTTGTACCGCCATACGCTGCAATATCAGTAAATAGAACGGACGTAGCCAGGTGTCCAAATACTGACGATATTCGTTGTAGAGTATACGATATTGAAAGTGGATACTACGCTGATGGTGAAGATGCTTACGATATGCGGAAATCCTTTTCGGAGAAATGCTCACAGGCTTTTGCTTCTCGAACAAACAAGTTCCAAAAAATCATGGAGGAAAAAGATGCTGCCAAAGTTGAATCCAGTTGATTTGTACACCATAAAAAGAATACCAAAAGTGCTTATCTTTGCGTCTTTGCCAATTTGGCTCGAAGTTTTTCTTTTTGAAGCAGAAGACGTTGTTTTTCGTGGTCCTAACAAGCGTTATTATCAAATGGCGCGTTCAGGCAAGTACACGTACCAGAATCTGCTCTTCAGGAATACGTTCGGTAGCTTGCTGTTGTGAAGAAACGCATGGAGGTTTGATCGCGTGTGGTACCCTTTTATCCATCTGCATGGACTCAGCTTTTATCTTTTGCATAAAATCACGTTTGGTCTTAGATCGAGGACCCGATTGCCAAACCGCTCCAAAATTCGGTAGCCAATCGGGTGTGTACTTTTCCTCAGCAAGTTGTGCGAAGATATCGTTCTTTTCCGATCGACTCCAAAGTTGTGCGGCCTTCCGTTTCTGTCGAGTCTTTGCAGAATCAGTTGAGACTTGCGTTTGCTCAGCCTCCATCCATGGAGGTAACACTGAAGTGTACACATTCCCGACATTGGCATTCCACGCAAGTCGTGGAATCTTGACGAGACCAATTCCCTCAGCATATTCAGTCACACGATGGATTCCTTCAGGTCGCTGAAGTATCAGCGTCGAAGAGTTCTTTCGACTTGCTTTTGCCTCATTTTGTGATGGAAGAGTCGACGATTGTGGAGCCGCACTTTGTTTGGGTTCGCTATGTTGCTCACTAGGTGCGGTATCTAGAGCGATTCGGAGCTAGAGGAAGTCAAGTGATGCATACAGTGAATGATGACGCGCTTACATGACGCGCTCGTGGAGCCGAAAGCGTCAGCTTCTGACGGTACGTTCGATGCGGATCGCAACGATTACGAACGCAGAAGACACGCATTTTCGTTTGATGACGTTCGCATTGGAAATGTGTGAGGAATGTTTCGGGATCGTGCAAACTCATTTGGCAAAACGGACACGAGTATTTGAAAGGCGAGTTTGTCAGCGTATCGCATTGCCGCTCAAATCGATCAACAGCTGATTGGAGCAAACGGGTAGCAGCCGCTTGATGCTTTTTTGTGTACGCGTGCTTTTTGAATATTTGCGAATAAACAGACTGGCGACAGACATCGCAGAACGGCACGTCAATGACGTCCATTAGGACTCAGATTCAGATGTTGTCAGACTCACTTGTGATTATCAAACCCAGACTCGAAATCAGATACTATGAATCAGACTCAGACTCCACCTCATATCCGAATCAGATAAATTGAATCAGACTTTTATTAGGTAACAGGAAAATGCATCGCGTTGCGCTCCTTTACTCACGAGATTTCGCTCGGTCTCTGTACCATTCCTTCCAATTTATGACTAAATCTGTCGATTCAGTGATGCTTTATGCGCTGGCAAGTGGATTTCTTCCAAAACCACGTCATAGTCTCGTTTTTAGCATGTCATGACAGCCGGTCTACGTGTCTTCGTCGATTGTGGTTGCAGTACACCTTCCAACCTTCTCACTGCCGATCGTCGCTTCATAAAGACGCTCATTGCTCCGTTTCCTGTCATTTCATCGTATGCGTTCTCCAGCAATTGTCGTCCTCATACTCTCTTGGACCTCTTTTGAGGCTCATTCACGATCCAATATGCCGGGCCAATGTAAGGACGATACCACTTGCCGAAGAAAAGCTCCCAACTATGCGTGCGTGAGTGTCCAAACCACTCGAGAACGGGTCAAAGATGTTAAGCAGTGCTTACCCAACGTCAATCCGGGAGACACTTGCACAGGAACCACACCCGGCCTTTGCCCCAGCTTCTCTACATGGCCCACATCCTATAAATCCATCAGCTCTGTTTGTGCGTACATCCTCCCGGATGCAAAATGTGCCGACGACGCTGATGAAAAGAAAAAAGGCAGAGTGGATTGTCTCAAGCTTCCAGATGGCTCTGGCGACTCTGTCGGTGTCATTTACGGATGTGTCGATTGTCTCGTCCGGGAAAAGCGTCTTCTATTTGAGAAGAAATCAAGCTCTGAAAAATTGGCAAAGTTGTTGGATTACCCCACCATCATATCGGAATCCTGTATCAATCCCAATGTAACAGATGTGCTTTGTTCC
Organism: Albugo candida; assembly: GCA_905220665.1. Classification (NCBI taxonomy): domain Eukaryota; phylum Oomycota; class Peronosporomycetes; order Albuginales; family Albuginaceae; genus Albugo; species Albugo candida. The sequence continues at coordinate 39,263 of CAJNAR010000031.1, read as the reverse complement.
GGACAAGGAACCTGTGGGCCCAAAAACCAAGGATCTATGAATTACACCTGTTTGTGTAATGTCGGGTACACAGGGAAGTTTTGTCAGCAGATCGACTCGAATCGATGCACGAATGAAGGTCAATGTGCTGCAGGCACCTGTAATTTAACCAAACAAGAATGTGAGTGTGAAGAAGGAACGACTGGCAATCAATGCGCCTTCTGTGAAACTTCTTCTCCGAAAGCATGTAATGGTAAGGGAAATTGTACTATGGCAATTAGAAGACTACCGAGAATTCTGTCAGTCCTAAATACAAGCACATCGATCGCTTCCACACAGTCGAAATCGATTTCTTTAGAGAAGTCAGCTCCAATTCTAAAAGAGAACGATCCACGAGTCAATAAGCCTATCGTCTCGACGCCTGTGAGCAGCCAAACTAAGAATGCTCCTGAAGGCTTTCACGGGACGGATGCACAAGGAGGGACATGTGTATGTACTCATGGATGGAATGGGGCTCAATGCGATCGACCCACTGTCCGAAAATCAACTGTCACGCCACAGGACGAAATTTCGAGTGCCAGAGGCCTACAGGATTTGAATACGCTCATTATTACTTTACTTCTTCTTGCATTTCTATAGAGCGTATCACGCCCTATTAGCTTGGAAAATATGAATGGTGTAGCCCATTTGTCGCCAAGCTATCGACCTGTCCGCAGGTAATTCGAATAAACGTCTATTTGCCTCGTTTTGTCAGTGAGATCATTTCTATTGCTGCTGCTCGTGGAAGTATTACCACACGTAATTTCCTATAGAGTTTTAGAATTATCATTTTTCATAATTGATTACCTTTCAGTGCTCAATTCCAAGGCAAGTAGACTTATTGGAATAATGCTGGATGGGGTGTAGCGATCCCAAACAGATCGATGGCACAGCTGTATTAGCGGCTGGATGTCGCGGGTGCGTAGGTCATTTAGCCAGGTGTCGGGGAATGCGAGGTCCTCCGTACCTTAGCAACTTGCTGTAACACTTTCGTGCTCTCGTTATGATTTTCATGCTTTGAGAGTTTTTGGTGTTGGTGCAGCGGTTTTTCGATGCTGGTAACATTACGATCCAGCACCTGATCCTGATTTTGGAGTCCGAGTTTTCGCTGTTAGGACATCCAATATTGTACATCATATATACGCGCTCAAGGTGATCAAGTTACTGCTGTGTCTAAATGACTGGTAATAGCAAGACATGTATATCTTCATTACTGAATGTACCTTGGGCATGGAGAGAAGTCATTTAGTCCAATTCTAGTAATATAGACACCTTCAACTGATCACATGCTACTAGTCTCATTTTGTACAAATGTTCAGCACTAATTGTTTGAATCTAGAGCTGATCATCGTGGCCAAAGCATCGATAGTCTGTTCCAATGATGGTAATAACATGCAAGAATCCACAGACTCAGACAATTGCCTCGAGTGATGGTCGTACCAGAGCATATTGTTACTGAATATTGCTTGAAAGTGATTGATTTCATTAAAACGGCTTGCCTGTCATCATGGCATATTATCCTCTTTAGGGAAAAACAGTGTGATAGGAATGGAGCTGAGTGAGCTTAACGCGTTCTTCGTTCGATTCAGAATTCTCTGATTACAAAGCGCCTTCTAATTTGTCGATGTGCGTGATATTACTCGCATTGAAACCATTTTCGACTTCACTATCAGACCGAAAACATCGCTTTGGAATTATAAGATTTCTGCTCCATTTCATCGGTAAGCCTGTCAAAAAAGCGCGTGTCTGCCATGATACTCGACGACTTCACGAAAATATACTCAAATCGAAATGTATTCACTAATCCGTTCACGCACAAGCGGGTACAAATCGCCAGCATGCCCGGGTCAGAGCTCTAATGTAGCACAGTACATATGTAAATCAGAAAGAGTACCTCTGGACTGGTGTGATTCTATGGCTATTGGGTACTATCCAGTAAAATGATACATCGAAACATGGATTCCACTTCAATACAGCTCAACTGTGTAGACCGAGGCTGATATTTACCTTTGATGCCAAACTTCATTTCCTTTGTTGCATATCTTTCACGATGTCCGGCAATGTTATTTAGCTGCATCAAATGCACTGATATACTGTCTTTCTGTCTCACCACGTATATTTCTCACATTATATTCATGCCTTTTACCGCATAAATCAAAGAACGCTTGAGTTGCGTTCGATGCTCGTTAGAGTAAAACTCGAGCAATCGTTATCCAACACCTGATTTGAGAGTAGTTGATGGTGTCTGACACAGCAACGTATCCTCCTGTGTTTAATTTGTCATTTTAGCGAGGGGCTCATATGCTGCATAAACCCGATAACGTTACGTGCTGACCGAATGTTGTTCCTAATACATGAATTGATACTGTGGAGGAATCGATAGTTGCAAAGTGACGTCACGCTGAGCAGCTAAGAGCGAATTCTTTGTGAGCTCATGACAGGAAGTTTTGCGTTTCTAGGAAAAATTCCTGCCTTTTCGAAGCATTGCAGACCGATATATGCAAAAGCCAGTTTTGCATGAATATACCGCAGCTTTGATCGTTTTTCACACATTTGTATGTTCAAGAACTGCTTGCTCTTTGGATCCATTTTGATGCAGACAAGGACTTCAAGCTGTAAGTTCCTCAGTGCATTGACCTGTGTGAAGACTTCCATTGAGAATTTCGATCTTTAAAACAAGTTTAATGTGTGCGGTCTTCCGAGCTTTTAGGTAATTCATACGAAACTGCATGCGTTTCTTTCGTATCACTGTGCTTCTCGTTTGGCTGCTCTAAAACACATCTCTGCATTGGAAAATGACTTTCTTTTCCTTGACAATGGCTCGATTCCCAACGTTTCATTTCTGTGCAGAACGTTTTCCCACAGCTCAAAAAAAATTGTTTGGGGACTCGTAAAGGCTACAAAAGATGAACGACTCAGTCGATCTTTACATATCTCTGTGATAGAAGAGAGATATCCAAAGGGCCGACAATTCACTGTGCATGGTTAGGCATTCTCGACAAACAGCTTGCTTTGAATAAGAAGGAATGATCATGCATCGAAGCGATGAGCAGATACCATGCGAATTCCACGTAGTAAAAAGATCCTACTTTCGTCATTGGAGAGTACTGAATCTTGCACCGAAATTGATATGGGTCGTGCTTGCTGTCTTGATACTCTATCGACTATCTTCCCGAAAAATCCACAGGTTGAGGCAGCTCCAATTTTTGGGAAGCAAGCTGTTAGAACGAACATCAGCGGGTAAAGCAGCGGGTTCTTGTTGTGTCCGCTTTGTTGTTGAAAGGAGAGGACTAAGTGCCGAAAATGATTATAGATATAGGAGAGGGATGAACACGCGCCCGTGCTAAATTTCTTAAGCTCTCTCCATTTGAGTCTATCATTTAAGGCTGTCGAGCTCCAAAATTTGGAAATTGATAAACCAAATCCATGAAGCCATTCCAATAGAAACTTCGATTTCACTTATTCGGAAATGTTAGCTGAACTTGCGCACATTTATTCCACACAAATGCTTGCTTCTATCTTCTCTCATACGTTTTCATACTATCAGAGGGAATCACAGCCTCTCAATCGTTCTCTGTGATCAAATACAATCGAGAGATTGTGCATATGGAAGGTCAACGGTCAGAAGGCATCAAAATAGCTCATATTCAGCCAATCATCTCAATCGGAAAGCTGCATGCAATGAGCCAACACTTGAGACGTATCTCTACCGCCGATCATCACCGATACAATGCTTCCATCGGCACACCTTGGCACAATACAATCACACATCCACCAGGCCATCCACCACCGCATTTGATACATAGAATAGGCGCTGTTCCTCCGACTTTACTGCCTCCAAAACTGCAGGGAATCTATCGACCCATCCGACCGCCTTTGCAACGACCTTTTATCATTCCATTCTCACCGGAAATGGAATCAAAATGGCTCAATGAATTCCGCGCTAAACACCTTCGATACTCGGAAGAACGACTTGGACAGCATGCTCCTCGTCTCGAGTCAGTTTTTCTCTGATACGCATTGAAGGAATTAGCTGATCGTTTGATTGGGATATAGTGTCTTCCGTGCGATAGTGCGCAGAATGCTGCAATTGACAGAAGAGCTGGTACGAAAAGGAAGAGAGCTGATGGAAATAGAGAAAGAACAAAAGTTGGGATTCGATACAGTGCTTCGTGAGAAACGAAACGAGTGTGAAAATGTCAAACAAACACTTGAAACTTTACGTAAACAAACTATCGATTTGGATGAAAATAAAATGAGAATTCTTACCGGCTACCTGAGACAAATACAAAAGAAGAAGAATTATCGCAAGCGAAGAAGACATCGACTCTGTGAGCTGAATAGGTCCAAGGAGCCCGAGAGCACGACGGAGAGCCCAAGTGAGGATATAGAAAAGCACAGGAGCATGAGCCAGCTAAATAAGGTCGAGGACAACGAGGTGATTCACAGTAAAAGCACAGTCAAAGCTGCGCGAATGGTTCTGATGCTACTCGACATCAAGGCCAAACGTCAAGGTAAGCCTTGCGGGCTTGTAGCTCAATTTCTCTTCCCACAATGATGCTGGTAGGGATAAACCTCCAAGAGCTCGAAAAGCTCAAACACGAGGCTCGACAGATTGTGAGGTCTCAGTCATCGACCAATACACCAAACTCATCTCAAGACGCAAAGCCTTCAAGTGACACTACCAGCAAGTCACGGATCCGCATCCAGTTCAAAGACCCGAAAACGATTGATTTTGATGAGCTGGTTACGATACGTCGAGCATGGGATCAGCACCTTGTTCCTCCTGGAACCACTCCAGGCTCTTCTCGCATCCCACCTGTACGATCAAGTAGTCTATCAACGTCGCTAATGACTCACTTTTCTGCAGCACTTTGTAGTTCCACCAAGCAAGCCATCACCTTTTTGGGCGCGTTATCTCGCTCACAAATGACAATATTTGAGAAATCACTATATTCACCTTTAGATACCCAGACACTCCATCTGGTGCCGAAGATCAGCCTCCCCTTTCAGCTTTGCTTGTTGATCTTCATTCAGCTTTTCTCCGGCAATTTGGCGATCTTTGAGTGCTTCGATCTGTTTCATTTTCTTTGCCAAATTTTTGAGTTTTTTCTGCTTCTCAGCCTCTGACAATTCCGAGGACGCACAAGTCGACTCGACTGCACAAACCGGAGCGAGTGCGTTTTCAATGGCGACTTTTGCTGCAGCGCTGTCTTTGGCTTTCTTCTTCCGTGCACTCCTACTGATCTTTTTTGGTGCGTTAGGTATCAATGGAGACATTCCAGGGATGATAGAAGGAGCGATCCCGGCAACTTTGACTGCTGGAACCGGTGTATGAAATCGAACCTTGTCCAGTTTTCTTGGACCCGTTTCTTCGCTTTTCATCATCGCGGAAAGCGCCCCCGTCGAACGAGGCGGGCGATACGCTTGTGGCTTTGCCGGAGTGTGTTCAGGAGCTAAAGTATCGTCATCGGTTTTCCTTCGAGGAGATTGTGGTCGATTCGGGTACACTCCAACTGCCGCAGGTCGAAATTTAAGTTCGTACAGCTCTTTGCGTTCCTCGTGGAAAATGGGGCCGGCACCGTCATACGTGAAGATTTTGTACCCATTATCCACACGCAAACGCGGAAAAGTAGTTGCCGTCACAAAGTATCGACTGTCGGGAGACCACGTGTGACAGGTGGCTGAATTCGAGTTGGCTGATCCCATTTTCTTGAGCTTATTTCGATCCCAAAAATCCATATCTCCAGCCAAATTCCCAAAGCCAGCAAGACACAAGAATCGACCGTGAGGACTCCAACTGATATGATTTCGTGACGCTGTGCCAAAGTCAAATATCGGATTTGCTTTTTGATCGTATAGTGTCGCGCTCGATGGCATCGCACCTGCAAGAACCACAAAACCTCGACCTGTAGGATCCCATTGAACGTCATGCACTTGTCCTTCCTTCATCAATGGAACAATACAGTCATATTGACCATCCGTTTGGAGGAAGAAGAGTCCAGTCTCGCCATAATACGACTTTCCTGAAGTGTCGACATCCGTTCGGGTCTCAATGATCAATGACGTGCCATTTGGAGACCACTTCAACGTGACTTCCTGAGCTTTATAGAATGACTTGGAAGCCACAGAAGTATTCAAATGATTGGGATACTCAAATATTTTGACACTTGCGGGTTTTCCACTCTTTTCAGGGACGAATATGGCCACTTTGTATGGATTGCCTGTCGGAGAAATACTAAATGATCGAGCATTCTAAGGAAGAAAATCAGTTTGGAACACGCTTTCGAAAGAACGCACCGGAAGATTGATATGACCGAGGCTTTTAGAGAATTCATTCCCGCTGTATATCATGACTCCATTCGCTGTTTGGCGGCAACAAATGACTTCGTCAAAGGACCACTCCACAAACGGCCAATTCTACAAAGCGAATTAGTATCGACGTCACGCACTTTCAAGCACGCAAAGGTATCACGTCTCGAGCGTATTGTCGCTGGGGGAATTGGCCCACGATATTTCCATTGATTGCGTCCCAAATGAGAAGATTATCGGCTTCAGAATCTTTCTGATACCGCTCCCACGTCAGCAAATAGTTTCCAAGCGGAGACCACGCGATTGCTTGGATTCCTGGATGCGATACTTGTAAGGATACCTTCGACCTGCTCCGTATTTCGGTCACATCAGAGCGCACAGAGGCTTTCTATCGACGTACGTTTCGGTGCAGTGGACACTAAATCCCTTCTGCGTGTCCACGAGCACAGCCTTCGTGCCGTTCGGTGTGAATTCAATGTGGTCTGCGTGAGGCGTGCCAAAGTCCTCGTCTTGGATGGGTTTTCCTTCTTCAAAGTTTCTCTGCGTACAAGAAGGACCCCAAATCGCTTCGACACCCTTTGGAAAGAAATATGGTTAGAGAATGCGATGTGTGGTTTGAAATTCCACAAACCTCCTTCCCACGCAAGAAAAACTTTATTTTTGGTGGAGGTGCATTGCCACTCATTACGTCGGTGGAATTGGATGCAGATATAAATTATGGTAAAGTAAAAGTAGTTATGGTGTATGTATTTGTAGAGGTTCTAATAAGACGCAATTAAACTTTGGCGACATTATGAAGCGGATCAATGGCGTGGTCTTCGTCGTCGTTGGAGGTGTTCCCTTTCCGACAAAAGACAGATATGGCGCTATGGATTTCAGACTGCGGATACTTTTTCAATTCTTTTGGTGATTTTGTCGAAGCGATCTGTGATCCATTGTGTATATCGTTTTTCAAAAAGCTGTCCTGAATCCAGAATTGGAAGCCATTCATGATACATGGACACGCAATCATGACGAGAAGCAGTTCTACTTTGGGATATCTCCTCAGTGGTTGAAACAGCCAATACGTAAATGTTTCCAACTGCTCGTTGACGCAGAACAGCATCGATGCAATCACAACTTTAACAGCCAAAATCACACTTATCCAACTAATCAATTGGATTGTCCATCGTTTGATCTCAATGGGATCGCCATAATCTCCCGACGTTTTCATTGATGTCCATCCAAAGCGATTCGACAAAGACGACAATAACCGAAGAAATAAATAATTCAAAAATACACCAAATGTTGTGTCCATAGTAAAGTTCATAAAATAAAGCGCGCATTGATCCGCTTCTTTGCCTCTGTGAGATCGCGCATGGTCGTATTTGTACAATAAAATCGCAATCGCTAAATTCGCGACATGTGCAAATCCCGCTCCAATGAGTTGTTTTGAAGCATCCAGCGCCCAGATCTGTAAGAAAAAGTCAGCAACTGACTCGAAATATGAGTTTTATCACAAACCTGTAGAGGTCTCTGTGGTGATTCCCGTTGCCTTTTGAGCAGTAGGACGGATACGGCAATCAGCCCAAGTAGTATTTGTACAAATGTGGCAAAAATCCCATTCAAAAGCTCACATTCCGCAGCATTTGCTGCATCGCTGCCTCGGACTTTGATGAGCGTATTTTCCATTGAAAATGCGATAAAACTAGTGTATGCGGATTGGTCATAAATCACACGGAACTACTTTTCAGCAAGCCAATCAAAACCTGTCGAGCATTGTAACCATCTCGAGTAACCCTCCTTAATACAGCGCGGTGATGCCAACGACAGACGCAAATTGAGGGAAAACGTAGAGCTTCTCGAAATAAGCTTCATTTACAGACCGATACATCCTCTCCCTACCGCCCAAATCGACACACCATGTCAATGAGTCACAGCTCTACACGCGTGACCCGAAAAGAACGCGTTCTTCGCGCACGTTTTAAGAAAAAACAGCCCAAAGAGTCCTCACATTCCCTCAAAGATCGTACTCATCCATTCGCTGAGGACGCGACAACGAGTTACGACGATATCCTCAAAATGCACGATCTCTCAGAGGAAGCGCTTCTTTCAAACTTACAATTGCGCTACGAATACGATACAATTTACACGTACGTCGGTCCAATTCTCATTGCAATCAATCCGTATAAACCGATGCATTCGCTATACAATGAGTCAAAAATGAAAGAGTATTACGGCCAGCGAATAGGAACTCTACCGCCTCACGTTTTTGCATTAGCGAATCACGCGTACACTCAATTAATTCGAGGAGGAGCCTTAGAACCCGCGAATCAGAGTATCATTATAAGCGGAGAAAGCGGCGCTGGAAAGACTGAAAACACGAAAATCATTATGCAATACTTAGCAAAGGCGACAGGATACCATCGAATCAACGGAATGGCTGATCCTCACAGCACAAAGGAGAATGAGTTACTGCATACTCAACTATTGGGAGGATTGGAGGAACGTGTCCTCGACTCAAATCCTCTTTTGGAATCATTCGGAAATGCGAAAACCATTCGAAATGATAATTCGAGTCGCTTTGGAAAGTTTATTGAGATACAATTCGATCATCACGGGAAAATTGTCGGTGCAGAAATCGTCAATTTCTTATTGGAGAAGACGCGAATTGTCTCTCAGAGTTTGGGCGAGCGTAATTATCACATCTTTTATCAGGTGCAGCGATTCGTTTGTGCTGATACGAATGCTAATGCTTGTTCACGATAGCTTCTCGCAGGCGCAGATGACACATTACGCGAGGAATTACAGCTTTACACGCCACATGAATACGAATATTTACGACACAGTCAGTGTTTTGAGATCGCGGGATGGTAAGAGCACTACTGTCAGACTCTCGGAATCGTTTGTGACGCCGTATGCAAAGTGACGACAAGGAACAATTTGAAGTCACCAAACATTGTATGAGGACAATCGGAATGGACGAAACGAAACAGAAAATGATTTTCGAGCTGTTGGCCGCTGTTTTACACCTCGGCAATGTCCAATTCCGAAGCGATAACGAAGCGACCGATTTGGCGGATGCCAATGCCACAAAGACACTCCATCTCGTAGCACAACTGCTGGGTGTTGGTGTACAGAATCTCCAGCACGTTCTCCTCTCCCGTCAATTATTCGTCGGAGGCAAAGTGATTATCCAGCAGCAGAATGTCGAACAGGTTTTAGATAAACGAGACGCACTTGCCAAAGCTCTGTACGCAAGCGGCTTTATCTGGCTCGTTACCGAATTGAATCGCACCATTTCGAGTCCGGAACTTCGTTGGGGCTTTATCGGCGTGTTAGACATTTACGGGTTTGAGAAATTCGAATGGAACACATTTGAGCAATTGTGTATCAATTATGCGAATGAAAAGCTACAGCGTCACTTTAACCAGCACATGCTCGAAGTAGAACAGGAAGAGTACACGCGAGAAGGGATCGACTGGCAACATATCGACTTTGTAGACAACCAGCAGTGTCTCGATTTGATTGAGGCAAAAGTGAATGGAAAACCCGGAATTTTCATCACGCTCGATGATATTTGGCGATACAAAGGAGAAGAAGCAAATCGCAAGTTTGTAGCGTTACTACACGGCTCCTTTGGTCGAGATTCCAATGCTGCTGGTGCGATCGCCCACAAGACTCAGAATGACTGGTTCATCCATCCAAAAGTCGACGCACATAAATTGTTTGGAATTCGACATTTTGCAGGTGACGTCATTTACGATGCCAGCGGCTTTAATGAGAAAAACAACGAGACAGTGAATGACGAAATGAAGGAATTGATCCAGGAATCCATCAACCCATTCATTTGCGAGATATTTGCCACCTTTCGAAGTGAAGGCAATGCGACTGCGAAACGCGGCACTGAATTTGGACTTCTTTCGAGACGACCCAATGACTTGGACGAGAAGCTCACAACGGGTAAGACGCGGAATCTCAGGGAGGTCTCTGTTGGCGCTCAATTCCGCTCACAGCTCCAAGAACTCATCAATAAAATCTCACTTGCGAATCCACGATACGTACGCTGTATCAAGCCGAATGAGCACAAATGCTCCGGGAAACTGAACGATGAAGATTGTGCGCGTCAGCTGAAATACTCTGGAATGATGGAAGCGATTCAGATCCGTCAACGAGGCTTTGCTCTTCGAGAGGATCACGACGTGTTCTTCTACGATCATCAGACATTGACACCGACAGCAGACAGCATTGAGGATATGATGGCGGAGCTATCCAATCTGTTTGGCGTCGGGAAAGAGCAGTGGCAACTCGGAAAAACCAAAGTTTTCTTAAAACGACAAGTCGCAGCGAAATTGGAGCAAATGGAACTGCTTCGATCGAAAGCATCGGCTCGTGTCTTACAGAAATGGTTTCGGAATATCAAACGGCGAGAAGCACTCGTCGTCATCCAATGTCGCGTTCGTCAGCTTTTGGCCAAGAAAGCTGCTCGACGACTGCGTCAGGCTCGCCGTTTGATCGGTACGTGGATGAGCACATGGCGCGCCATGAAGAGATATAAAGCGATGAGAGAAGCACACTATCGCGACGCGCGGTATGCGACACAGATACAGCGAGTGATGCGTGGATTTCTTGTGCGTAAGAAAGCACTTTGGCTTCCCTTTGCAAATCTCTCAGCCAACGAATTGGATGTGAAAATCGCAGCACACGAAGAAGCCATTCATGCTGCTGCGTCAGCCTTCGAATTCGAGAAATGTGCGGCAATGCAGAAAGATCTGGAAATGCTCGTGAATGCTCGCAAAAGCGTACGCACAGCCAAGGAATTGGACGCAGAAATTCAAATGATATCGTCGGAATTGGAGCGTACGGCAGCTGCAAAGGATTTCACAACGTGTGCGATACTGCAGAAACAGTTGCAAAGTCTCAAACATCAGCGATCGAACGTCGTCGAAGCACTGGAAGAGCTCGAGGCGTTCGAATTGGATGAGCGTATGGACGCCATTGAAAATGATATCAAAAGCGCGCTAAAGGAACGTGCGTACGAGCGATGCAAACAGCTGCAAAGCCGCTTGGAACAAGTTGCAAACGTACGCAAAACAAAGCAAACGTCCGAGGAATTAGACACTCAAATGACGTCGTTATCGAACGAAATCCAAGCGCAATTGATCGCTAAAGACTTTGGAAAGTGTGCACAGCTCCAAAAAGAACTCGATCGTTGCAATGAACGCAAAGCGAGTCTTCCGCCCAAAGCTTTTCGTGCGGTAAAGCCATTGACCAAAATGTCTGTCAGCGTGAAAAACAGCTCTACGAAATCGGAATCCGTGCCTCCGGTACTCTGTACGTCCGAAACAATTGCTCGCAAGGTCGAAATTAATGCAAATCGGACCGAAGGCGTTCGTGTGACTTCACAAACCGATCGCATGGAAATTGTCCCAACGCTTTCGACTCCCAACGACGCGAATCGAATGTCTACTTCAAACGCTTTCAAAGACCCAAAAACTCTCCCACTCGTTCCCAATGTCATTCGTACTGGAAAAGCGCTCGAGCAATCAAATTCGATTCGTTCTGTTGCTCATTTACGTCCATCAAAAGCACTGACAGTAGCAGAGAATGTCACCGTCTTTTCCGCTGCCGAATTGATGGTACGTAATCGAACAAGTGCTGTCTTGGTGGTTCGTGATGGCTCCGCACTCGCTGGGATCTTTACAGACACCGACACGGCTCAGCGTGTGCTTGGTCGAGGTTTGGATCCTTCGGTGACGCTTGTTGGCGCAGTAATGACACCATCTCCGCGGTATGTGACGCTGGAAGACAACGCGATGGATGCACTCAATATGATGGTCACGGGAAAGTTTCGGCATCTTCCGGTTGTCAGCAAGGAAGAAGGACAGGTTGTCGGCATACTGAACGTCGCTCGGTGTCTCTACGACGCCATTCAGCAGATGGAGCGCGTCGCCGCGGATGTTGAGAAAGAATTGGCTCAAACACCCGCGCATAGTTTTCTTCGCGATACACTTGGCAACATGCTGTCTCCATCGCTTCAGCACGTTCTCAAAGATCGAATACCGCCTGTTCTCGTGGAGAAAACGTGTTTGCTGATTAATGTCGTGCCGGAAATGGTACGAACGAAATCCCCGGCGCTTATTATCGACAAAATGACACGTCAATTGTGTGGTATTTTCACATCCAAAGACTTATTGCATCGCGTCGTTGCCAAACGCATCGATTTGCATACCATTGTCGGCGATGTGATGACGCACAATCCCGATTTTGGACCGCCTGAAATGACGCTTTTGAACGCTTTCCACGTGATGCATGAAGGCAATTTTCTCCATCTTCCAGTGGTCGATTCCGACTCCAAGACGATTATCGGTGTCACGGATGTGCTCAGTATGGTTTCTGCTTCCTTTGGGGAGCATGAAAGTCGCGATTGGAGTCCGATTTGGCACGCGGTATTAAGCTCGAACGAAAACGCATTCAAAACGGAATCTGTGTCTCGAATGTCGAGTGTGAGTGGCCTTTCCTGCCGCTCCGTACCATCGCGACGAACGTCCAAAAGTCTAAAGAATACTCGAGGAAATGGAGACACACATACGCGCACGGTAGCGAGTCTTCGTCCTTTGACTGCTGTGATCATTTCCGAAGACGCAAATGTCGCGGAAGCAGCGCAACTCATGAAATCCAAGCGAACGGATGCAGTACTTGTGGTGGCTTGTGGCTCGAAGCAAAGGATGCGTGGGATCCTCACGGACACTGACATTTGTTGGCGCGTTTTGGCAAAGAATTTGGATCCGTATCGAACGTCTGTGGCGAATGTGATGACAGAAAACATTCAATTTGTAGCTCCTCACGACAGCGCGTTGGACGCAATGCTGGCGATGCATCAAGGTCACTTTCGTCATTTGCCTGTGGTCGACAGTGACAATGGCACAATCACTGGCATTCTTAACATTGGACGATGTCTGTACGATGTCGCGAAGCGATTGGAAAGTGCGAATGCATCGAATGAGAAGTTAAAGTCATCTTTTCAGTCATCGGCAAATACATTTTCACATATGCTGAGCCCAATGCTCGCGAAACTCACATCTCCGACACTACAAACGCTGTTGGACAAGCAACACGATGCCGGGGAAGGTATATCGCCTCGAATTCCAACGGGCACGACGGTGCAAAACGCATTGGAATGGATGGCTGGAGCCCGTAAAGCCGCACTTGTAGTCGATCCTTCCGACAATGATCGCTTGTGCGGGCTCTTTACTCCCAATGAGCTGCTTCATGGCGTCATTGGGAATCGTCTCGACCCGAAAATGACGCGAATCGAAGCCGTGATGCTCACAGATCCCGAAGTAGCAACTGCATCAACAACCGTTCTCGAGGCTTTACACATCATGCACGATTCCCAGTGTCTGCATCTTCCAGTGATACGCGATGGAACACACGACAGCATCACGGGTTTAGTCGATGTTCTCTCGTTGTGTTACGGGACAATCGATGCGATTTACGGACAGGATCGTGAGAAATTGCAAGAGTTTTGGGATGTAGCGCTTCAGTTGGATCATTCGATTTTGGACACGGAAAGCGTTGGTCGCAGCCGTCGTACTCTCCATCCAGCCTCCGTATCGAGTCAAGTCGGAAAGAAGCGTTCTGATCGCACCGTCGGACAACTTGGACCGAGCAAAGTGCACACGATTCCAGAAGCAGCAAGTGTCAAAGACCTCGTTACGCTTATGACTCGTCGACGCGCTCCATGTGTGCTTGTCACTGACGAAGACGGCATTCTGTGTGGGATTGTGACCGACACCGATCTCACACATCGTTTTGTGTCGGAGAAAAGGTCGCTGGACGGATGTCTTGTGCGTACGATTATGACCCGCGATCCAAAGTTTGTATCGGTGCAAGACTCGGCGTTGCATGCGCTTTGTATGATGCTGGAAGGCAACTTTAGACATTTGCCGGTTGTGAATGCGAATAAATCATCGATTGTCGGGATACTCGACATTGGAAGTTGTTTATTCAACGCGATACAAAAGATGGAGCACGCGCAAGAAGCCACAAAAGCTCGAGGCGGAAGGAGCAACGATACCTCGTTTCTCCGTCAAGTGTTCTCCTCCAGCGTGCTGTCAGTGCTGCAACAAGACATTCCAGCACCTCGTGTCGATCCTTTCACATCGGTGTACCAAGTGAGCAAATGTATGACAGCGTCACGTAAAGCGGTTATGGTGGTCAATACTGTGGGCGAATGTATGGGCCTTTTCACTCCGAAAAGCTTGTTGGAAAATGTCTTATCTCGCGGTCGTCCTCTGTACACGACGCCCGTTTACGAAGTGATGGAGCAGAGCATTCCGCACTTGTATGCGGATACGCGAATTGTCGATGCTATGCACGCCATACATCAGTCCAAATCCTTCTACTTGCCGGTTGTCGAGTCCGAAACGATGCCATTGCCTGTGGGCGTCGTTGATGTGCTCTCATTGAGCTACGGATCGTTTGCGAAAGGCAATTCCGATGACTGGAAGGCTTTTTGGAACACTTGTTTTGAGCTCACTGATCCGCCCGATGACGACGATGCAGTCTCTCTTCATAGTCTTCAGAGCTTTGTATCGTTTCGTGGAGACGGCGGGACAGAGAATTCACAACTATCGACTCGCAAAGCCTCGAAATCTCAAGTCCATGACACGCGTACTGTCGGTCGATTAAGGCCGTCAAAGATTTTGACATTCGCAGATACTCTCAACATTTCGGAAGCCGCACGAGCAATGAGTCAAAGTCGCGCGGATGCAGCACTTGTCATATCGAAAGATGGCGTTCTCAGTGGAATTCTCACCGACACGGACGTGACACATCGCGTGGTGGCATTGGGAAACGATCCGAATGTCACGTGTGTCGCCGATGTAATGACAAGTAGCCCCAAGTTTGTGGATGAGAATGACAGTGCCATGCAAGCAATGTACATCATGCTCGAAGGCAAATTCCGACATCTGCCTGTAGTCGATAGTCGTGGGACTGTGTCGGGGATCTTGAGGATTCAGAAATGTTTGCATGATGCGGTCACACGGCTGGAGAAAGCTCAGAAAAAATCGAGTGGGGCGCTACAGGAGAATGTGGAGAATCAATTACGTGCCACAGCATTAGGAGCTTCTTTCCACGGCGATCAGAGTATCATGCAGCAACTGGTGACACCAATGGTGCAGAAATTACTATCACCGACGCTCGAATCAATTCTGCAGAACAGTGAGATGCCGCCTTTGGTGTACAGTTGTGAATCCGTTCTCCAAGTGTCTCGAAAAATGGCGTTGGCGAAAAAGGCTGCGTTGATAGTGGAAGATGTGGAATCAGCGCCTTTGATCGGTATTGCTGCCTCTGTAAATCAGAGAAAGGCGCGGAGAGATAGCGATGGAACTGCTGGGAAGCGGCTTATTGGATTGTTCACCGCAAATGATATTTTGTTGCGAGTTGTTGCCAGCCATTTGAATCCGTCAACGACACTCGTCGCTGATGTGATGACGTCCACACCCAATACTGTCCCTCCTTCCATGTCGCTGGTCGACGCACTGCATCTGATGCACGAGCATCATACACTGCATCTGCCTGTCGTCGAAGACGGCTCAGGGATCATTCTTGGACTTGTGGACGTGCTATCTCTGTGTTACGGAACGTTTGCGCAAGGAGCGGCGGTATCTCGTGGGAATTTTGAAGGAGCAGATTGGCGAGCGTTTTGGGATGTGTCACTCGCTCTGACAGGCGACACGGAGAGTGAAGTGAGTATGAGCGTTGTGGACGCCAAATACGCCCCTTCTGTCGACACGCAACGTCAACAAACGAGTTCTCTGTGCTCATTCGATGGAAAAGCCTCCGCGCAAACGGAAGGCGCATTTCGACCCGTGTCGATGCTTCGTCCACGCTCTGTCGTGCACATTGACGAGAATGTCACTGTGACGGAAGCTGCACGTCAAATGCGTCAAAGTCGCGCAGAGGCTGTTGTTGTGATCTCAGCAGAAGGCGACTTGCGAGGGATTCTGACGGATACCGACATTACGCGACGTGTGCTCGGCAAGCGACTCGATCCAGAGACGTGCTTGGTTGCTACAGTGATGACCACGAGTCCGTGTTGCGTGCAGGATGACGAGGCTGCGCTGGAAGCGATCACAAAGATGCTGGAAGGTCGATTCAAGCATCTACCTGTCATTGGAAAGAATGGAAGTATCAGCGGTATTTTGGACATTTCCAAATGCTTACACGATGCGATTGTGTGTATGGAAAAGGTTCAGCAATCGACAGAAGCTGCTGCGAATGAATTTGCAAAGGACCACGCAGGAGCGTCTTCGTTGCATCGGATGCTGGCGCCAATGATGGAAAAGCTTGTGAGTCCAACAATTTCAATGATTCTCAAAGAGGAAGGAGAGCCTTTGATTGTGTCACCACACACAAACGTCACCGAAGCAGCGATTCTCATGACGAAATACCGCAAAGCGGCAATCGTGTTGGATCATTCGAAAAGTGTTATCGGAATGGTCACACCAAAGGATCTGCTGCGAAAAGTAGTCGCAAAAGGACTGTGTGCAGACGACACTTTGGTCGATACGATTATGACCACAGATCCCGAGTACTTGCTTCCCAATGCCAAAGTCCTCGATGGATTGCGTGGAATGTATGATGCTGGGCAGTTGTTCATGCCTGTGATGACCCAAGCAGGCGAGCTCCATGGAATGGTCGACGTGCTGTCACTAAGCTATGGCCAATTCTCTAATCTCAACACTGGCAATGCGAAAGGAGATTGGCGTCAATTCTGGCAGCTTGCGTTCAATCTACAAGACGAAATGGGGTGCGTATACGACGAGACAATGTCAATTGGAACGATTGAGGAGTTTGAGCAAAGTGAGTATCGTTCTTGTATCAACGGCGGGCCGAGTCTCCGTGCGCCATCGCGAGTATCGCAGTCGATGTCGTACGCCGATTTGGGGGAAAGCGTATCGGTTGTCAGTGCGTCGCATTCGGTGACTGCCGGGACGATGCATTGGAGCGCCCTGCAGGATAGTAAGTTTGTGTTCAAAGTCACTTTTGGAGGTTCGAAACAATTTCATCGAATTCTCTGTCGATCGGACGATATCACCGCTTTGGAGAAGCAAATTCGATTGAAGCTGAATGTGAAGCCGAATGTCAGCATACAGCTCCGATATGAAGACGACGACGGAGATATGGCGGTTCTGAGCAATAATGAGAGTTTGATGGAAGCTGTTGCTATGGCCAAACGGGAGAATTGGAAGAGAATTGTGGTGACAGTTGAGTTGGAGAATGAAAAGGAGGTACGTACATCTCCTCGGCCCAATGTCAAAGTCCCGCGGGTAGCGGTACGCACAAAAGACGACAGTGTTGCGAGTGGAAATAATGTTTTGGTGGAAATGAAAAAGGGGGAAATGGAGCAAAAACAACGAAAGTCTCAGAGGACGTATCAAAATTGGATGGCGGGAGGTGCAGCTGTAGTGAGCATAGTCACATTTGCAGTGTTGACGCTAAGACGTCGGTGATCGTAATAATATAAAAGTCGTAGAATGAATGTTTGAGAAAAGTGTTTGATTGGAGGAGTTTCAGGTGCAAGCAATTGATTTGGTAAAAGGGTCTTTAATAGTGAACCATCGAGCTGATGAGGCAGAATGAATGTATAGTGTGAAAGGGATTTTATAATGTTGGATGATGAGATGATGGGGCGTATCTAGCACGAGACTCTTGGAGATCTACTTGTAAAGGAGACGAATCTGATAACGCTGCGTTGAATCGTGTTGCGCTTTCATTTGTAGAGCCTCTGTTCGTTTTGATATCCTATGATGTGCGCTTGCATGTCCTTTTTGAAAGTGAGAGCGTGAGCTTGATCACAATGATACTGTTAGGATGCAGCTGTTTCCATCCGAAGCGATGTATTCCATTGCAGTGAAGTGGAAGGACTGCCAGATTCTCATTACCACGGACGTATAATAAACCTATGACCTTTCTTGCCATGCACAAATGTAGCGGTGTCTTGCCATGATGAGTCACAACGCGCCAATTCTGTAAAGAAGCGACACGACAGAGCCGTAAACAAGTACACATTGATCATTGGTACTTGGCATACTGTGTATACCACGCGACAGAGATTTGACACGAGCTGAAGCGGGACTTCAATTTTTTGCAGGATACTAAAAAAATTGCTAAAGCGGGACTGGCGCTGGTAGTCATAGGTGAGTCAGTTGAAAGGGAGCGCTGTACTAATCGGCAGGGAATTTATGCATGTTGGTATCTTCAATCGACCATGATGTAGACTCGTCATCGAGAATTTCCATGCATCTAGGATTTTTTCCCTCATCAAAGCAATATGAACAGATACGTAGTTGCTCCCAGAATAGAGGGTGCCTGAATCCGTTCTTGATGCCTCATGTCTGCTTGCCGTAATTTGGATTGCATTGACCTTTGAAAACCAACTAGTCGTGACACATTGCTATCGAAACTACTTCGACGCGCTGTGCTTATATTTTCAGTTTACCAATCTCAGCCCACCATTCTTCTTTGTAGCACAAGATATATCTCCAATACCTGAATATACAGTTGCCTACTTCCCGATGTTTGTGCACAGATTCCTGTAAGTCTGCGCTCAGCATTGACGTACTCTGAGTGGAAATAGTCCAAGCAGGTCAGCAAGTTCCTATATATCCTCCTGTACGTAGCACGAATGAGTTTCAATCGACACTTTTGAGTAGACAATTTCATCGTCTGTAGAAGTCAGCATCTTGATCACAGTTGTGGGCTGTCGTAAACTTTATATTATCGAATTCTTCGATCCAAACTCTGTCTTCTCTTCACTGCTGAGAGGTTTATTTGGTACCATGCACTTTTCTTGGATCCCAGTTGCTGCTTGTTTTCGTTGAAACACATCGAAATCAAGTAGCGGACCATCACATCAAGTCCAAACTACACCGTCTGTTCACGAGGTACCCGAATCAAAATTGCGAATGGAAATGTTCTGTTTCACATTTCAATCATCTCCCTTCACTTCGCCTCAACAGAATGAAAAATCTTTCTTTTTTTCGTGTTTGTTTGTGCGTAAAGTATTTCAACTGCTTTTGCTACCTTTGGACAACATGAGAATGCTATTATTCCCATTGTTTAGCGAAATGTAACTCCACGAGACTTTTCCCACTCCATATTCATTTTCCATTGGTATCATCGATGAATGCCATCAGCATTAACATGAAACCAGCATGTGATCACTGCTCCAGCTTTGTGAAGATTTCTCCAGCAAAAGAAAATTCTCCGCATTGTTTCGGTTATATCTTATGCGACATGTTTTGTGTTTGCATCGATGTTTTACTCCAAGTTGCGAATTTATTAAGACGACATTGATGATTCTCAATCCGGATCGACATGTACATTTCAGCTTGTAACGCTTCTCGTATTCTCTAGAATATCAAGATTTATGCTACGGTATCTGCGACAAAAGTTTCGAGTGTGCCTGTGACTGAACTCTTCTTGCTCGCGAAGACAGTTTCGTCTTTCACGTCAACGAAAGATTCGACATGATCACGCATAGAGTATTGCCAGGGGTCTATGTACACAAAGTTTGTGGCAGCTTTTATCGGTTCTTTGTTGCCGTCCAATCTTATTTTTCGGTCGATTGTCGAATCGACAAGCCGACCAATTGCGCAAGACAAAAAAATATGGCGCCACAAGCTGAAAGGATGTGGCGATCGGAAGGATAGGAGGAGGCATCGTGTTGACGTTGAAAGTGCGGCATATAAGGTGTCACATTATGATATAATTTGCAGTCGCTTTATGTTGCAGCGGTAAATGTAGAATAAGTTGCTTCTCTAGTACGGAATCATCCGGAGATTAATCTTCAACTTTCTCCGCAGAAAGTTAGAAGAACAACTATGGAGCGTTAATTCTGGAACAGTCCACAAGGCTGGCAAAATGCATCCGATGCTGACCCATCTTGCAAGAGCCTAATGTACGCTCCGTCTTATAGTCATGCTATCGAATTACATCATTCTTTGCATGGAATGTCACAGCACTGTTGCCTGCATCGTCGCCTTATTTTATGGTAGACGGAATCGCAACTTTCCACATCGTGGGCATGTATGATCCCCAATGCGGCGCGCCAAAAGATCACCAACTAGATAAGACGGCAGCAACCAATAGGCACCATCCGCACTACATTTCTGCGGAATTCCAATAGCTGGTATAAGATTCTGACAGGGACGATATTTGAAGGTGTGCGATGAAAGAATGCGCGGAGGATGCCTTTGAAGAAAGTCGAAACAAATCTGGGGCATTTTGTTTGCTAAGGATATCTATTTTAATCGAAACTTTTTCTGGTTACTGCACAAAGGAACGCATGAAGCGGTACAAAGCTGTACGTACGGGTTACGAGGTAAGCACAATCTCAATTTCTAGCAACCAACGCTTGAGGGTGAGCACGCAAGGATTCACATAATTATCCAGTAGTATTGGAAGCGCAGACGTGACAGGCTGAAAGTTTTGACTACAAGCAGAGCGAAATCTTTATTAGAAAGCACAATGTAGTAGTGGTTTGGTGTAGGTAAGCCCAATTCTACGAAGGGTTACACAACGAAAAAATTGCAAGGAATACCCACATTCCATAGTCTCTTTGACAATACAAAGCATCAATATTGGATATTTGCCCAATGGCAGGGTTGCATCGTGATCAAACACCTGCCATGGCGTCTCGTGCGCGTATTCGCCGGAATAGCTCAGACTCTCACGATATTTCTGATGCACAACTCTAAATCATGAAAACTTGGTGACTGAAAAATCATTTCAATGAACTAGTTGGGATCGACCGAACGCATGCGAAAATGTATTTTACCATGCACTAGTCTCAATCAACATGTTTAAAATAGTGGAACATTCGATATGGAATGTCAAACGTTGGATGTGTCCACCTTTGTCTTTTTCTCACAAACACTACTCACTCATCATTCGCGTATTCACTATTTAGTGCCCAGATGCTACGAACACTAGCCATACTACTCAGCCTTGTTTGCTTACACGCGCAAACTCACCACAAGGCTTTCTCAAATACCTTGGAGGAATCAAATGCCATGGAGGAAGCTGAGCCTCACTTTGGCAAGCGGGCAAAAGAGGTTTTCATCAAAGTATTGGAATATAGTGCACAACATTGTTTGGTCATAGCTGATGATATATGCGCGGCGATAAAACGCATATTCGTAAATCTGGGCCAACAACTTGCAAATCTGCTTACATATCTCATACCAAACCGTCAACCTATGCCACAAAGCCTTCCACCGGAGAAATTGGAAATAGAAGCAATTAAGATCATGCTTAAATCTGTCGAATATGATCCTAAACTTGGGCTTTATAAAAGCGGCCCACTAGACGATGCTGTCTTCGAAAAGAAGGTACTAGAACTGCAAATGCATGCGTGCGCTCAGAAATCTGATCCCGAGTCGCCGAAGAAGGATTTCTGTTCAAAAGTTGGTGAAGCTGTTTATACCGCTCTGTATGATATTCAGAATCTACTACCGAGTTTGTCCACTATGCATGCGATTTGGCCATCGCCAAGTGCTGTTATGGCTGTCGAACTCGTAAGCTTTATGTATGAATGGTGGTTTTGTGAGCCCTATCCGGAAAGCGAGTTTTCAACCAGCAAATTCATCTCAGACAGCGTCAAATTTGTCCTGGAGGGATATACAGGGGCCCTAGTTATAAATATCGGTACCAAAGGTCTAAGGTCAGTCATAAGCACTTGGGCGGGCGCTAATGAAATCCCAAGAGCAGGACGTGCAAGAGCAGGACGTGCAAGAGAAGGACGTGCAAGAGCAGGACGTGCACGCTCCACTGGTCGTTTGAAAGAAGACTAGAAAGCATACACTAGATGGATTCAGGCAGACCTTATACCCTGCAAGATAAGATTCACTTTCTGCGCTAAGCTTCGGCTTGCTTTCAGTCTTTCGCTATTTTTTGTATTCAGCACGACTATTCATGGTCGGTATCGGAGCATCATTATTAGACATGAACTTGCTGCCTAAAGTATAGCTGTGCTTTCGTATATAAAATTCACATGCAGTCCTTGCTTTTGAAATGCAGCTCATGGGTATCCATGAATGTGTGACAGCATATTATCAATTTATCTAGCTGCACTCGGTTATGTACGTAATTGCAGCCAGCTAGCTATAGGCATTCTCAAACTTTTTGATAGCTTGAAGGCTTTTATATCTCTTCCAGCATGCATCCCCTCACATGAAGGCTTTTGACGCAATCACAATCAAGACCATGTCTTGTATATTGTAAGAACACACCAGTAGACCGATAAGCAATATTTGATTCGGATCAATGAAATTTAGGTTTAAGATTATCAAATGACGAATTATGATATTTCTGCGGCCTGTGAAAAGCAAAATTGCTCCTGAGAGTTTCCAACTTGGATGATCGCATGCATTTTGTACTGCTGCGAGCTTGATCTGGATTTCTCACCTCCTGAGTGAGGAGCGACGCTCTTCAATTCCTGCAAATCCAGATCAGATGCTCTCAGTAGTTGTAATTCGTGTTGACAACGTTCTCAATTAGATAACAAGCGCACAATTCACTTCATCAATTAGATTATTGACTTTTAGTCACCAGAATTGAAATGTATCGTGCTCTACTTGTGCCAACACTTTTTTCCTGGACCGACTATTGTATCACAGGTGGGAACACGGACTCCGTATGCCTTCGCAGCGATTGCCTATCGGTATGAAGTCACTGTTTTTACTGCTATAAGGAATAAGGTTACCTGAACTCATAAGGAAAGAGCCGGCTTTTGCAACTGAGCTGCCGCAAATGTACAGAGTGCCGGACGGGGAAACGCCACAATGTAAGTTGTACGCCGGTGGCTCGCGCCTTGTTGGTGGTCATGAGAACGGATGAAGGGAGTGGATACTAAGCTGATAACGAGATAATGACGAGGAGATTGAGTGGTAACGTACTCGTCCACCAGTACCATAGAAAGCAGCGGTGCACATTGGGACGATCTAATCGAATCGATGCACATGGATCAAAATTTTGAAGAGATGAAGAGGAGGGTACGATACATATGCTGTGGTGTAGGTACCTCTTGTAATTACACCGCCTTAAAACAGCGTTAGTAAGGCTCCTTCTGGCTCAAATTTTCCAATGTATCGACTAGCGGCCGCTGATCATGTGGCGTGCTACTTTTACGTGTACATTTTCTTTTCCACATCGTTTTACTGGTTATGAATTGACTGTCCGTACGATATGGTTCTGGAGCTATTTCCAAATATTACAACTCACCGTCCTGACTCGGTCCAGGTCTGTCTCCCAAACCATTCACCAATACAGGGCAGCAAGCCCCTGTTTTACTTTGTTTTGCACTTCCAATATGGAGATTGGCCTATGAAGGAAATCGTCAGAGTTGGAGTGGAATTGTTTTTTGGGTCAAATGGTGTTCGAGCATCAAGTGATCCACTTCTTTCATACAACGCATTACTTATATTTTGATTCATTTGCGAGAATTCCTGTGTGGATCGAGCATTCTTAAAGTCGTCAACATTCCGAAACCTCGTCATTTAATTCGAGGAACAGTAGTAACATTTCCAAAAAATCTGAGAGAAGCTTCTGGACGATGCGTTATTATCGACACTGAGCACAACCGGCGAGAGATTTTAAGCTTGTGGCCAATCTTTTGCTTCCAACTGTGTCAACTGAAGGCATTGAGTCACTTGACCACTTGTCGACGAACAAGCACACGCGCTTTACAAATTGAAGTTACAAGCGCCATGTGCATCATTTAGTACGTCTATGAATATCTTCAAATTGCAATGAAATTGCAACAGCACACAAGTGATTGAGTATGAAATCTCATTATTTAGAGCTTCATTCTCATTCTCGACACGCATCCTTAGGCGACAGACGTCTCAGTGAATTAAGCGCAAATGAATGCAACCTGCAGTGAGAGTGTTTCTTATTTTGCGTGACGCCTAACACGTTTGTATAACCTTAGAACCGACGATTTGGGTCGTGTAGTGATCTTTCGACAACGACGCATATTTGTATTTTCAAAGCATGTACACCGACTAGAACGGAAGATTCAGTGTTATTGTCGTGTATTATCAGCAATTGGTTAACAGGAGACTCCATCAACATCCCGAAGCAATCATTCTCGTTCAAGTGGGTAGTGAACTGTGATCGAGTTATATCAGTCTTTAAAAGAGTGCTCGAAAGATAGTCAGAGCGATTGCATTTCGAAGACGTGAACCCTCTTCATCAAATGTGTATATTCTTATCGTTTCGAGGGTAACGATGATCACAGTCAACCTCTGGAGCATTGGCAAATTTCTGCTGCTAAAGTCAATAAATTCAGACTCTGTCAATTTGAATGCCGTCGTGAACGTCGATAGTTTAACATTTGAACAGTAAAAGTGGAAGGTTATGTGCACGGAAAAGTGAATGCGCTGATACATGCAGCTGTCTTCTGTTGGCTATGGCTGATTTACACGAGCTTTACTCTATAATTTGACGCGAAGCAGCAAATGTCGAGGGTGAGCAAAATTTGAGCGCGTATGGCATTGGTTGTATGAAGAAGTTATCTGCGAGATGGATTGAGCCTAACTCGACAATAGACAATGATTTCATGTACCGGTAACGCACAGGTGGGATTGATATAGCCGTTGCGTACGGCTGTGCTGATTCGAACCAAAGTGACGCACTAAGAGCACTCACAGGCTCGGGACCGAACATGAGTTCAGCAAATTGTACTTTTGTACTTTTGATTTTGTACTTTTGTACTTTTGATCCCCTGTACTTTTGTACTTTTGGTTTTGTACTTTTGTACTTTGATACGTTTCTTTAATTGGGATGCCGCAGCTTCTTCCAAATTTAGAGCTCGCATGATTTTGAGATATATCGCGATATCATCAGATACGCTTTCGTGTGACTTGATTTACCGAGATCTTAACCGCATGTACGCTTTCCAAGCAATCACCCCACACGTTCCATTTCTTCATCTTTCTCTGATACCTATTCCAAAGTCTGTGGCCAGAAGCGATAGCCTGGATCATATCATCATGCCCTGGGATATTTAGGTCCACGAGCCAGGTCCAAACAATTTGTAAAAAAAACCAAAGTGCTTTTGGACGTCGGACATCTTCGCTGTCGAACTCACGTTGTGCAGTATGCGTCTCAAATGTTTCTGTACTATCTGACTACCCATCGCATGTTCATTGCTTCATCTACTTGCCGCTACTCTGCAAGACTCGAATGGGGAAAGATACGCTTGCTACAATGTCACTTCTTTCGTATCAAAACGATATGGCTCTGGAAGATGTCCCTGCTCTATGCAAAAGTCTACGCTGTATGTTCTCGGAGCTACGTATCCTTGCTAGCGCTGTCTGACGGCATAGCAAAATACGCCATGATTCTCTTCAAGGGCAACCTAGCTGATGAAATCATACCATCCTGAGTTCAAATCGTCAGGAAATTCCTTATAGACGCTAAAACTTCACAAGCTGGATCAGTTGCATTGAAGCTAGGTCAAAACAAGTGGACCGGGAAGACGAACGTGAAATGTATTAGCAATTACCAGGTTCATTCCTACTAACAAATACTTCGATCATACGACAAAACAAAGAACATGTATACGAGTTCGTGAGGTTCAAAGTCGAATATTCGAAGGATAGAATAGGTGTTCTTTATGTGTTCGCAGACATGTCCCTGATATATCAAATGATCCATATCTTTATTATCAGGTTGAAGGATCTTCCTGAGTGGGGAATTTAAAACAAACATGACACCATGTGGTGAAACGACGTTCTTCATATCGGTGCAGTAGTCCTTAAATTGCTTCGCACACGCTGGTGAGAGAGTGGTTATATGACCAGGAGCCGGCTTCGCGACGTGGTACACGCATACATCGTTGAAGTCATTGTGGGGATTCCCTTTTAGCTTTATAGGGCAAGCCTTTGATTGCAGGAACGATATGTGATCATGATTGAGATTCCGTTCGCTTCTGAAGCCTGAGATCGCGTTATTGGATGCCTTCGATTCATAACCAAAAGCAATCAGTGCTAATATCTCGGCAATCATATTTGTAATAGAGACCATGTGTGTTGGTGCTTGGTAGAGAATCGAAAAGTGAATGGTAAATGTTGTGCAAAACAGTACGGGTTGATAACTTGCAAAGACTACAAAAGCGAGTCATGTCACAAATGAAAGTAATGCTGGTATCATTACTTTCATAATAGTTGGAATAAGACTTAGATTAGCTAATAGTGAACTAAGCACCTTACCGTCAATACCTCATCTATCCATTCTTCTTTCGATACACGATCTATCAGTAACGAAGCCAGATTTTTGACTTACAACCCGTATATAATAAGTATAAGTAATAATGGAAGCCGGTATCGCCACCCCCTCCAATATCCTAAATAAATGGGAACTGGTCTCGCCCAACCCCCCTAAATGATAGGAAACCTGAGCATTTTTGCTATAAAAATTTATTTCTTCTTATTTTTAGCATGTCACGTGCCTAGCATCGGCAATTAGATTGAACGTATGGAGAGCCTATACACCGCTTGAAGCGAATGTCTACGATTGAGATGGTGGAAGGCGTCACGTTTTAATCTGAAGATGGTAAAGCCCCGGTTTTTTTCTTTATTGCAATATTTGTTGGACCTGGGAATTCAAGCTATAGAATTTAGCCACAAACAACTCTTTCGTCAACGAAAGTAGAATACGTCACTTTCAGCCTAGGCTAGGAACGTACTATGTAGCTGTAGTTGCCTTTCAAATACCCTATTCACGATACTACATTGACTGCACAATCAAACTTCTCATGTAATCTGTTACCTTAAGCTGCCAACTTTTTGTGTACCAAGGTACTTCTGACTTACGGTCAAGAGTGCACTCCAGTATGTGCTCTAAGAGGGCTAAATGAGTTTTTCAACTAAACCGTTGTGGCCTATTTCAGTGGGTGTGGTGATAACGGTTCCCATTCAATTTAAGCCATTTAGGGGGTGTAGCGATACCGGTTCCCTAATTCAATTATTTTAATTAGCGAGTGTGCCCTAATTCAATTCGTTTTAATTTAGTGAGTGTGGCGAAAGGATATTGAGGCTGTGTGGTGATACCGGTGTTTTAATTAAAGTTACGGTGTGTGGCTATACCAAAAGGGGTGTGTGGCTGCACCGAATCCCTTAGTAACGGAAGCCTTACTAATAGGTCAAATTTCTAATAATTAGGACGTGCCTTCTGAACCAACCCATAAGGTGGAGAACGAGCAAAGAGCCAGTTTCCTTTTCATGAGTGTGCGCTGAAGTCTATATAAGCGAGCAGATAAGTAATAAAAGGAGAGCTCTCTCTTTGAAGATTGTTCGTTAATTATCATAAGCGAGAAGAATGATCAGATTCAGTATTTCACTCATTCGTTGTAGGGTATAATTAAAGATTTGCTGATTCGCTGGTGGTATCACTTCCCTAGCTGCTAATGTATGTAATTTGCTGTCTGTATATGTGCACTTGATTTATATTACGCTTGAATTGTCAGACCGACAAACTACACGTTCTCGCGTCCACGACTTTTGCGCAATGTTAGTATTTGCTGTAGCAAATATGCCCACAATTACTCTACATTGCCTAGTGTTGAGTGTGCCAGCTCCAATGCCTCCTTCGTGTCTCTTTTCAGCTTTGAAATGTTACCAGCGTAGCCATAGCCCAGATTTGCACTCACATGTTGCTCGGTGCTCACCTGCGAAAAACCTCCGTTTCTAGAATCGACCCGTTTCTTCACGAATATGCAAATCACGTGCGAACAAGCCGGTTATGGTATGATGATCGACAAGTGCTTGTAAGAGCGATCAAATTCGTGGATGCTGCCTTCATTTGATTCGCGACAGCGCAGATGAGGAATGTTGCTCGTAGCATGACATTGAACAATAGAATGTCACCAGGTTTAACAATGTTGTTCGATGTTTCTGAATCGGTGGTGATATGTAACTACGAAATCATTCGTACACGCCATACTTTCCGCTTTTTCGAAAGTACAAATAGAAGCTGACTTAGACATTCAGATAAGTGATAAGTTCCGATCATCTGGCTTTAATTTAGGTCATCAGGTCCTTCCGTCAACGCAAAAGGAGATTGGCGCCAATTCTGGCAGCTTGCGTTCAATTTACAAGACGAAATGGGGTACCTATACGATGAGACAATGTCAATTGGAACGATTGGGGAGTTTGTGCGAAGTGAGTATCATACTTGTATCAACGGCGCTCAAAGTCTCCGTGCACCATCTCGAGTATCGCAATCAATGTCGTACGCAGATATCGGAGAAAGTGTATCGGTTGTTAGTGCGCCTCATTCGGTGACTGCCGGGACGATGCATTTGAGCGCCCTGCAGGATAGTAAGTTTGTGTTCAAAGTCAGCTTTGAAGGTCAGAAACAGTTTCACCGAATTTTCTGTCGATCGGACGATATCACCACTTTGGAGAAGCAAATTCAGCTCAAGCTCACTATTAAGCCGAATGTCAGCATACAGCTCCGATATGAAGACGAGGACGGAGATATGGCGGTTCTGAACAATAATGAGAGTTTGATGGAAGCTGTTGCTATGGCCAAAAGGGAGAATTGGAAGAGAATGGTGGTGACAGTTGAGTTGGAGAATAAAATTAGGTACGTACATCTCCTCGCCCAATGTCAAAGCCCCGCGGGTAGCGGTACACAAAAAAGACGACGGTGTTGCGAGTCCGAGTGGAAATAATGCTTTGGTGGAAATGAAAAAGGGGGAAATCGAGCAAAAAGAACGAAAGTCTCAGAGGATGTATCAAAAATTTAAAAATTTGATGGCCGGAGGTGCAGCTGTAGTGAGTATAGTCACATTTGCGGCGTTGACTTTGAGGAGTCGGTGATCGTAAAAATGAAGTTGTACAATAAATGTTTGAATACGTGTTTGGTTGAATGAGTCGTCAGATGCAAGCAATTCATTAGGCAGACGGTCTTTTTGATGGAGTAGTGACGCATGAAGCTGTAGATGCATCGGTAGGAATGGTTTGATCTGACAGCAATTTTAAAAAGCCGCATGAATGAGCTGCTGGGGCGTACTATCACGAGAGTCTTGAAGACTGTTATGAAAAGAAAAAGTTGATACGGAAAGGT
This sequence comes from Albugo candida, assembly GCA_905220665.1. Classification (NCBI taxonomy): domain Eukaryota; phylum Oomycota; class Peronosporomycetes; order Albuginales; family Albuginaceae; genus Albugo; species Albugo candida. Next base: position 9,806 of record CAJNAR010000031.1, on the reverse strand, counting down.
TGGACAACGCGCACGCATTCTGCTTTATCACATAAAAGACACGCGAGAGTCGTAAAACCATACCTCTATCAAAGTAAAAGCTTTCAGACACAAAGATCGATCAACTGCATAACCAGCGCAGCTGCAGCACGAGCAAACATTTGATTGTGATGAAGCCGCTTTGCGCATGCGATAAGAGTGTGCACAAATTGATGAGACGTATCGTAATCATCCTGCTTTCATTGATATCTGCTATTTGACTTCCAGGCGAAGGATCCCTGCTGCACATAAAGTAAAGCAGCCCAAAACAGAATATATTGGGTTTAAAAACATACGACGCGTTTGAAATCGTACAGTATGAAGCCGCTTTTTTGTTTTGGATCTCATTTTTAGATTCTATGTTTTTTTTGTATCTCTATAATGTGCGCCTAGAAGTGTTCTTACAGGTGCGAGCGTTAGCTTGATCACTATCTGCATCATGGTCTGTTGACGATATCAACATGCATGATGTTTCAATTCGTAGCCAGGTACTCCACTGGAGCACTTTTTTTCTTGATATCAATTACCGTGTAGTGATAGTACTTCAAGGTTCTCATTTCCGGGAGCGGGCTATTGTCCATGATTCTTTGCTTGGTGAAGTTGCGCCTTGCTTCGAATTTCGACATTACCACGGACGAAGAAAAGCAAGCGAAATTATTTCTTCTTCAAAGCACAAGCGTCATTAATCAGTGATACACGGTGGTCATATAATGGAACTTATGACTTATTTCCATACACAAGTGTAGCGGTCTCTTGCTATGATGTGTCAGAACGCCACCAGTTCTGTAAATAGTGACATCGTAACCCGTAAACAAGTACTCTTTAGTCACTGGTACTTCGCATCGATACTGTGTTTCCGCGCGACTGAGATTTGACATGAACTGCAGCGGGACTTAAATTTGAAGGGAGCTTAACAAATTGCTGAAGATGGATTGGCGCTGATAGTCATAGGTGAGTTGTTTTATATCGAGCGTTGTACCAATCGGCAGAGAGTTCATGCATGCTGACATCGTCAACCGACCATTATGTAGACTCGTCATCAAGAATTTTTTACAAACATCGCCTCTAGGACGATTTCTTCCAAATTTATAGACTCCTTCCCACGCAATATCAATAGATGCTTGGTTGCTGCAAGGCGTAGAGGGCGCCTGAATCCGTTCTTGATGCCGCATGCCTGCTTACCGTAATTCAGATCGCAATGAGCTTGTGAAAGCCAACTACTCGGTGATAACTTCTATCGAAATTACTTTGACGCGTTGTGCTTCTATTTCCTTTTTACAAATCTTAGCTCACCATTCTTACTATTTGTACCTGAATATTCAGTTGTCTACTTCCCGCTTTTCGTGTACGAACTTCTGTGAGTCTGAGATTACAAAGTTTTTTTTGAGCACCAAACGATGATATCTGATTCTTCTGGACGGATGGGTTCCATTCGACACCTTTGAGTAGACAATTATATCGTTCGTATGAGTCAGTATCCCGATCCCAGTTGTGCTGTCTTGAACTTAGATCTATCCGGTCCTTCGAATGCCAACTCTTACTTCTCACTGCTGAGAAGTGTATTGTTATCTTGTATCTCACCTTTTCTTGGTCCCCATGTTCTTGCTGGCTTTTGTTGAAATATTCAAAGTAAGTAGCGCAATATCTCGACCAAGTCGGAACACAGACTGTTCATGAGGTATCATAATTAAATTTGCGATTGTAAAATGCTTTTTTCCGCATTGTAATCATCTCCCTCTCACTTGGTTCGGCAAGGATGAAATATTTTAACGGGTTTGCTTGCCGTAAACTATTTCAGCTGTTTCTTACTCATAACACTGCTGTTTTTAGCGTTGTTTATGGCAAATGTATCACAGAGACTCTATACATTCCATTTCTTTTTTCCATTCGGTATCATCGATGAATGCAATCAGCAATAACATGAAACCAGCATCTAATCAGTGCTCCAGGTTTGTGAGGATTTCTCCAGCAAAAGAAAATTCCCCGCATTGTTTCGGTTATCTCTCTTATGCGACATGTTTGTGTTTGCATCGATGCTTTACTCCAAGTTGCGATTGTATTGAGGCGACATTGATGATTCTTAATCCGGATCGAAATGTACATTTCAGCTTTTAACACCTCCCTACTTCTTCTTCAGAATATCAAGATTTGATGCTACGGTATCCGCGACAAAAGTTTCGAGTGTTCCTGTGACTGAACTCTTTTTGCTCGTGGAGACAGTTTCGTCTTTCACGTCAATGAAAGATTCGACTTGATCATGCATAGGATATTGCCAAGGTTCTATGTACACAGGAGTTGTGGCACCTTTTATCCGCTCTTTTTTGCCTTGATGCCGTCCAATACCATTTTCCAGTCGATTGTCCAATCGACAAGCCGATGAATTGCACAAGAGAAAGAAATATGGCGCCACAAGCTGAAATGATGTGGCGATCAGAAGGATAGGAGTTTTGAGCAGAGTTTTCAATCGAAAAGTGTGTTATATTAACTTAGGTCCTAACTTCACCTAATCGGCTATTCTTAGCCTCTCCCTTTTGTATCCAATAGGATTGACTGCTGACAATAATAAGGATATCCTCAGATAATCCATCCGACTTAAGGTGTATCACCTAAAATCACATCATCATCGCCAACAAGGAGGAGACATCGTGTTGACCTTGAAAGTGCGGCATATAACGTGTCACACTATGTATGATGTATTTTGCAGTCGAATGCACTTTTAATGTTGCATCGGTCGCACCCACATTATATTGAAACTAAGAGCCGATTTGCTAAGATGTAAAATAAGCAGCTTCTCTAGTATAATGAGACGATGTAGGCAACAGTGTTTTGACATTTCATGCAGACGGTATGACTCTATAGCATGGCTATAAAACGGAGCAAATATTAGGCTCTTGCAAGACGTGGCAGCATCGGATGCATTTTATGAGTCTTGTAGACCGTTGAAAACTAATGATATATTGTTGGTCTTCTTGCACAGAGTTGGTATTCTTGGGAAGAAAGTCAGAGGACCAACAATAGAACGTTATATTTTGACGGTCCACAAGACTCGCAAAATGCAGCCGATGCTGCCACGTCTTGCAAGAGCCTAATATATGCTCCGTTTTATATCCATGCTATAGAGTCATACTGTCTGCATGAAATGTCAAAGCACTGTTGCCTACATCAGTTCCTTATTATATGGTAGACGGAAGGGCAACATTCCACATCGAAGTCATGGGAGATTACCAATACGGCGTGCCATAAGATCACCAATCAATTAGACGACAACGATCAATACGCACCATCCGTACTATATTTCGCAAAATTCTCGTAGTTGTTATGAGATTCTGACAAGGGCGATATTTGAGGGTATACGATAAAAGATTTGCGAGGAGGATGCCTTTGGAAAACGTCGAAACAAACCTGGAGCATTTTGTTTGCTAAGTATATCTATTCTAATCGAAACATTTTCTGGTTACTGCACCAAAAAATGCATGAAGCGGTAAATAGCCGTACGTATGGGTCAGGAGGTACTCACAATCATAATTGTAGTAAGCAACGCTTGATGTGTGAGCACGTAAGGATTTACATAATTATCGAGTAGTATTGGAAGAGTAGACGTGACTGGCTGAAAGTTCTGACTACAAGCAGAGCTAAATCTATATTCAGGCTATAAAATAGCATGGCGGAGGTCAAGTTCTCACAGGTGCGTCTGCAAGCATGAGCTGGTGAGAATTACGCAATCTATATTAGAAAGCATAATGCAGTAGTGGTTTGGTGTAAGTAAGCGCAATTCAATGAAGCGTCACAGACAAACATTACAAGGAATAAACACATTCCATATTCTCGCTGTTTAGTTCTCTTGCAAATCGTCAAGATAAAAAGCATCGATATTGAATATTTGCCCATTGGTAGCGTTTCATTGTGATCAAGCACCTCTCATGACGTCTTGTGCGCTTATTTTCCGGAATGTCTCAGACTCTGACGACATTCCTGATGCGTAACTCTGAATTGCAAACTTTATGATTGAGAAAGCATTGCAATGAACTACTTGCGATCGACCGTAGACATGCGAAAAGTACTTCACAATGCCCTAGTCTCATTCAGCTTTTTTAGAATAGTGGAATATTCGAAATGGAATGTCAAACGTTGGATGCGTCCAGTTCTGACTTTAGCTCACACAAGCTACTCGCTGGTAATTGGAATATACACCATTTTGTGCCTAGATGGTTCGAACACTAGCTGTGATACTTAGCCTTGTTTGTCTAAACGCGCAAACTAATGACGACAATGGTTTGCCAAAGACCACGGAAGAAGCTAAGACTCACTCTGTCGAGTTAATGGAAAATTTTGACAGCAAGATATTAGAGATGGGGCTCAACGTTGTTTGGTCAGAGCTAGTGAAATATGCGAGAAGATAAAACTCATATTTACGAACCTGAGCCAACAGTTTGCAAATCTGCTTACATACCTCTTACCAAACCGTCAACCCCTTCCGCCGGAGCATTTGCACATCGAAGGATTGTTCATTCTGGTCAAATCTCTCCGATATGATCATCAGCTTGGGCCAACAAGCGGCCCACTAGACGGATGGTCTCTACAAAAAGATTCTACTAAAACTAATAATACGTGCGTTCACCCAAGAATTTGATCGCGAGTCGACGAAGAATGATTTCTGTTTGAAAGTTGGTGAAGCTGTCCATACCGCTCCGGTAGATATTCGGGATCTACTACCGAGTTTGTCCACTATGCATGTGATTTGTCCGGCGGTAAATGATTTTTGCCTGCAGAACTCGTAAGTTTTCTGTACAAATCGTGGTTCTATGATTCCCGTCCGGAAAGCGAGTTTTCCCTACGACAAACACCGTCGAAATCGTCCTGGAGGGATACACAGGGGCCCTTTTTTCAAACATCGGTATCAGAGCTCTAATGTTAGTCATAAGCATTTAATGAGCGCTAACGAAATACCAATAGCAAGACGTGCACGTCCACTAGTCATTTAAAAGAAGAATAGAAAGTATATAGCTGATGTATTCTGTCGTAGAGTTCGTGAAAAATAAGAAGTGATTTATTATTTGGAAAGATCCTTCGTTCGCTACCCTACCTCTAAGCCTTTCGTTCGCACGATTGCTCACACAAGCCAGTCATATGACGCTGTGGGAACACGTGTACTTACGCAATGTATAGAATATGTAATTCGGATGATGACGTATACGACTATCCGTTAGAAACAAGTTAAGAACATGTTCATTATGACAGAATCAGTCAGATAGCAATAACCCGTGCAAGATAAAATCTTCTTTTTGCGCAAAGCTTCCGCTTCTTTTCAGTCTTTCGCTATTTCCAGTAGAATTCAGCACTACTGTTCAGGGTCGGTGTCGGAGTATCATTATTAGACATGACGTTGCTACCTAAAGTATAGCTGTGCTTTCGTATATCACATTCACATGCCGTCCTTGATTTTGAACTGGAGCTCATAGGTATTCATGAATGGCTGACAGCCAATTATTAAATTCCTCAATTGCACTTGGTTATGTACGCAATTACAGCCAGCTAGGTAGAGGCAATCTCAAAAGGTTTGCTAGCGTGACGGCTTTTGTGTCTCTTCCAGCACGAATTATCTCACGTGAAGGCTTTTGACGCAATCACAATCAAGACCATGTCTGGTATAATGTACGACACACCAGTAGACCAATAAGAAGGGTCCGTACCCAGCTCAGTCGGTTAAGCACTTGAGCGCACGGACCCCTACCGGAGGTCGTTAGTTCGATCCCCGGCAGTGTGGGCAGCGGTTTGAGCCCGTCCAAGCTTATTGCTTGGACAATATCTGCCTCCCAGGGTTTGAAGTCAGACTTAAGTGATATTCACACGGTCAAGGGCTCATGATAGGATAAGGAAGGTAGTTAAAAAACCAGATAACCAGTGTAATGAAATCCTTGACAAAGTAAAGTACAGCTGAAGCGTGGGAAATCCTAAATAATTCTTCGTTCGGCGAAACACGCACAATCGCATACAAATAAGACGACAAGTGCACGAATTCAGGATGGAAAATGGTGGAAACGGATCGGGGCACCTATTGGAATTTGAGGAGATTTCCACAAGAATAGCTGCAATGGAGACAACATGGATCAAGATAGAGAAGGTTGTGATTATTCCCACAGACGTTTTGGCTAATGCCACAGACAAAACACCTCTGATTGGCGAATCTGTGTAAATTAATATGATTTGCTAATTTTTGTGATTCATCGATCGTTTCGCTATTCCCACACACTTTTCACAATTGCGACACACAAAACATATCTGATTGGCTAGTTTGTGTAAACCAACATGATTCGTCGATACGGTGACTATGTTACTGCGTCTACCTAAGATACATGATAGAATTTCTTATTTGATTTTATTCTTGCAGTTCTTAGAGTCCGAGATGTGCCCTGATTCATCACAAGCTCTGCATGAACGTTTTCTTGGGTTTTCCTTGGGTTCCACATACTCAAACCCAGATAAATGGCTTCGCGTCGATCCATCTTGTTGGCGCGGCCTCCCTTTCGGGCACTCAATTACTGGCTCTTGCAAGGTTTTTGGAATTTGTTGCGGAAGTGTCTGAAGTTCGTCGAGTATCGTAGCCTGCTAATGGTCTGGAAAGACCCCAAAGCAGGTAACCACTTGATCGAGTAACATCGGGAGACTTTCGTCTGGCCGTAACAGAAGAGGACTTAGGTGGTGGGGCTTAGTCAAGTGCCAATGCGGATAGATGTCGCTTATTTGAAAGTATTGCTTATGACGCAGGTATTGGCGCAGTTTGTGCTTGCAGAGAAGACCCCAGACGGTGCGAACTACTCCAGAGAATACGTCTTCGTCGTTTCGTTTCGTTTTGGCTGGCGGGCTATAATTTTAACTGTTCGTAGATTTTGTTCAGTACAAAATGAGAAATTATCAAATGGATATCCTAAATAATCATTCCTTGAGGTGCTGGCTGTGCATAGTTGATTATTTTCATTTGCTGACGCTGTTGAGACACATCGTTCTCTGCAAGATTATTAGCAATAGCTAGGTATAGTTTTTTGAAGAACGGAAGAAGGTGATTCATACTAGCTGGCATGCATTGCTTGAGCATGTGGTGAGCACTTTCACCACGCGAGGTTGCAGTTTGACCAAAATGCGTTATGCGGTCAGTCCAAGCAGTAAGAAACATTTCTTCCAAGAGAATCCATATTTCGACAATGTATTTAATGATTGAACTGTCTGCACGAAATTCGAAACCATTCCATAGTGCATCGAAATAGCCTTCTATTATTGCCTACATGATTGCCCTTCATTCCTTCATGAAGGCTTTCCATTCTTCTTTTTTTGGAAAATATGCTGTACATTTTTCCCTTTTTTTAATATGCCATACACATAACAGAATTTGGGAAGTAGGGAATTGCTCTCGTATTCCTGAAATTAGCGCCAGCTCGCGATCAACGATAAAAATCCGGAGGAGATTCGTCCCTAAAGATCGATCGAAAGAAGTTTATCGCTGATGAGTATGAGGATTGAATCTCGTTCGTCATGAAAAAGAATGCGACGGAAAATGTTTTATACATTGACGAGCACCAAACGAGACGCAACAACAGAAGCTTCAAAGCATTTGTCTTGTATGAAGCATCCACCAAAACAATGTCATTGTGACTCTGAGCCATCTCTGTAGATCATGCATGGGAAAGTACAGGTGGGAAATTTTGCCATCATCAATGCTCACTACTATTTCAAATCCAAATTGCAATCTGCGAGATTTCTGTACAAGGCATCCATAGGTGTACGGCCATCTAAAGTTTGAGAATTGCGGCCTGGCGGACGTTTTTCAGTTTTTAGGCAATACAAGTCCACGGTCATACGCAAACATGTTTGTATGCTTCTAGTTGGGACCCCAGCATCATACAATCCAACTTTTGTCCTTTTATTTCTGTTTCGAGTCTGAGGTGGACAGGATGGGCGCATGTGGAGGTGGAGGGCATCTGGTTATGATCCTCTTCAACCACGGGGAAAGTCCAATGCAGTTCATCTTGTATGGATTTCAAGCGGAATGAACAATTGGCAAGTTCTGTCGAGGTGGTTCGTGTTCTAGTCTCTCCCGTTGGATCAAGTCGATTGCGGTAAGATCCTCCTCGGTCACATTTGTAATGGAATGTATAGTGCCCGCTACGCTGCTTGTAGGATGATTTGTTACAATCCCGTAGCCTTGGGTGGCAGCGAATTCATTCAATGCCTTTTCCATCGCTCTTCGAGGACTATATTCAACTCCAACAAGTCCGGTTAGTCGCTGCAGCAATTTGTTCTGAATAATGAAATTATATTCTTTCGTGTAATTTGAATCCACTTTTTGCTTTAAAGCCGTTATTATTGCCCAGCTTGTTGAATGTTGCTGCGTGGTAGGGAGGGAAGCGAGGAAAACCGAAATCGGGGAAACGTGTAAGTTATTATGTATCTATCTTACGTTGACGCAGTGATATAGTCGCCCTGTCGATAAATTTGTATTAGTTTACACGTATTAGCCAATCGGAGGTGTTTGTCTGTGGCAATAGTCACACCCAACATTTTAAAATCCTCTGACAGGAGACGCGCTGAATCGTTTGTTGTTTAACCTTATTCAGAGCTGGAGGGTGTTTTGCGAGATGTAGCAAAGCTGTCCAAATTAGAAAGGTACACATGGGAAGAACCATCCTCGTTGTCATCGATTTTACCATAATCTTCCTTGATCTACGCTCTTGAGACCGATTGTGCATTTGGAAACACTTCACCATCGTGTATCAATCGATCAGCTTCGGTACACTTGTCATGATAGTACGATTTTCCACTTGGGTTTCGTGCAAAATGTCGTAGCACAAAATGTCGTAGCACAAAATCCGTGTCAGCACGTTGCAGCATGTCAAGTCTTAAGATTTTGTATATAACTCTGCTGTATGTCACTGTATGACTGTATTCGATACATTGTCGTAGAGACCAACTGTTAGAAGAGATCGTTTTCTGACAGTTCGTCAAGGGTATGCGCGTCAACTGCAAGACACGCATCCAGGTAAAGTCCGACCTCACCTGAACGGCTGTTTTGGTGACAACGTGCCCGATGGGACGAAGAGAGACTGTCACCACGTGGTACCAGACGGACGTAATGTGAAACGGGACACAGCCAAATTTGTAATGCAGTTGCACATACATGTTGTAGTGTTAACATAGAAGGTTAATGCTGCATTTATTTGTTTTTACTTCTACCTCTATTGTTCCCAAGTGCAATGCAAATACTTTCAACACCAATAACTCGATTCGACGCATACTGTGTACTTTCCAGACAAACAGCTACAACGATTCACTCAGCTTGCTGACTCAGTCGCATCATTTGCGCTGATAGTGAAGAAATCCAACAAAAACAACAAATCGTGATCGCCATCGAATTCATAGACATGTGTATTTCGGTACGTGTAGTATACAGCCTTAGTTTAGGGTTTAGTTTCTGACTCAGTCGCATCATTTGCGCTGATAGGGTTTAGGGTTTAGGGTTTAGGGTTTAGGGTTTAGGGTTTAGGGTTTAGGGTTTAGGGTTTAGGGTTTAGGGTTTAGGGTTTAGGGTTTAGGGTTTAGGGTTTAGGGTTTAGGGTTTAGGGTTTAGGGTTTAGGGTTTAGGGTTTAGGGTTTAGGGTTTAGGGTTTAGGGTTTAGGGTTTAGGGTTTAGGGTTTAGGGTTTAGGGTTTAGGGTTTAGGGTTTAGGGTTTAGGGTTTAGGGTTTAGGGTTTAGGGTTTTAGGGTTTAGGGTTTAGGGTTTAGGGTTTAGGGTTTAG